>WNHD01004603.1:0-13388 GCA_011057455.1 Ganaspis sp. Gsp50 | reverse complement strand
AATTCAATTTTCCATTTATTTTTCTAGGTAATTCCGGATCATCGACTACGACCGATTATTCGCGTTTTCATGAAGTCTTTCGTCTACTCGTGTCCACCTGCGTGTTACGAATCAGTTCTCGTTCCTGTTCTCGCCCACGTATCGACGCACAGTCAGTTTTTTCAACATACACTTATTATCCATTTATTTAAACTTATTGCTAACTTAGTTAGCAATAAATAACTTATCGCTAACTTAGCAATAAATAACTTATCGCTAACTTAGTTAGCAATAAATAACTTATCGCTAACTTAGTTAACAATAAATAACTTACTGATAACATAGTTAGCAATAAATAACTTATCGCTAACTTAATTAGCAATAAATAACTTATTGCCAACTTTTTATCATTTTTCTCAATCTACTTATCACTAATTTCAAACGTTTTCCAGTGTGCCAAAGACTGAGTGCCAAGTGGCAATACATGGCCCAACTCTACGAGTCCGGAAGCCTCGACGAAGAAAATACAGACACGCAGGAAGTGATAGAAGACATGCTTAATAGAAATTTAACAAGGGACTTTGTCGACGTTTTAAAAGTTACTCTAGTCGGAGGAGCCGCGAGCGACGCTTCGCCTCCCGATTCCATGGATCAAGACAGCGGAGGAATGGCCGTCGATCCTCCCGCAAGAGGCAACAGCATCGTCGCCGAAGTCGTCAGCGAATTAGGATCTTTCGTTCTTCGACATCCTTCCACTTGCCACAGCGTTGTTCTTTGCGTTCTCGGGTACAAAACTCTAGCTTTTTAAAAACAAACCCTTTTTGTCAAACGAGACTGAAAATTCTTCTTGAAAGTACTCTCTTGTTAAAAAATATCGAAACCCCTTTTTGTTAAACGAAACTAAAAACCTTTTTCTTGAACGTACTTTTTTGTTAAAAAATATCGAAATCCCTTTTTGTTAGACGAAACTAAATCTTTAATTGTAAAGATCTTTAATTGTAATTTTACCTTTTTGTTAAAAACTCCTGAAAATCCTTTTTCTTAAAAAAACTTAAGTACACTCTTTTCGAATTCTGCGCGTTTGAATAATAATTTCAAGTTGGAATTGCAAGTAATTTGTGAATTGAATTTGTAGGGCTTTGTCCTGGAACGATTCGAACGCGAGTTTGAAGGCGACAATGTTGACTGGTCCAGTTGTTCGAGCTTTGGCAGCTGATGGCAGTTTGACGCCAGGAATGGCAGCCCATATAATGCGCGCGATCCTCCAGGGACTTCAACTTCACGGACAACACGAAGCAAATCAAGGCTCTCTGGTCACAGTAGGAGCTCAAGCCTACGAATGTCTCAGACCCAAATTCCCTTGTATTATCGAAGTCATGCAGCAAATTCCAGGCGTCAATCCCGCAGATCTTCAGAGATTCGATGAAAAAATGTCCGTCATCAGCACAAGGGGCAATAAAGTCGAAAAAGGAAAGAAAGACCTCTTCAAAAAAATCACTAATCAGGTACTCATTTACAGGATTCTTTATTTTGGTCACTTTGGAAGTTAAATTTCTTCTCTATGCATTTGTTGGAAACAAAACGTTGGAAACAAAACGTTTAAAATTAAGTTATTGAATTAAATTAAAACTAAATTGTTGAATTAAATGATTGAAAAACGTGTGATTAACGAGAATTGTAATTTTCCGTTGCAGCTGATTGATAAAAACATAGGACAACTTTACCGAAAAGAAGTGAAAATCGACAACTTACCACGTCTTGAGATTCCAAAAAAGTCGGAGTACATTAGAGTTGACGAAATCGCGAAAAATTCTAATGATAGTGGTTTGACTGCTCTCTTTGCAGGACCCACGTAGCATTCGGAGTCAACTGTTGGCTTAGCTCAATAAAAAAAATCCCTCTCCACGTGACTAATTTTCCGATAAGAGGTGATACTCGCAAGGAACTGATGGAGGGCGATCGTATTTTCTACGATTTTGCATTTTAAAAAAAGCTTTATAAATAGCTGAATACTTGCACGGGCTTTTATTTATTGTATTATCAATTTTGAGATAGGAACGAGCTTTCAAAGAAAAAAGCTAAGGAACGAAAGAACTGTTTTGTTAAAGTTTTTCAATTTTTTACTCATCTTGCTATTTTTTAAAAGAAAAGTATTGTTCGTCGCGGAGAAATTTTCGGAAATATTTTCCCGTTGAGTTTTCTGTTATTCTGTTTTCGTTTTTTTATTAACTTTTTTTTCCTTTTTTTTTTGTTCTTTTATTCTATCGTTTTGTTACGCGATTTCAATGCAAAAGAAAGACTGCGCTGAAACTCGGCAAAAGAAAGTAGATGATTGGTAAAAGAATTGGTTTTTGGGAAAGAATTGGTTCTAGTTCTTGTTACAGAATTAGTTTTTGTAGAAAAATTAGTTCTTGTTACAGAATTAGTTATTGCAGAAAAATTAGTTCTTGTTACAGATTTAGTTTTTGTAGATAAAATTAGTTCTTGTAAAAGAATTAGTTTTTCTAAAAGAATTAGTTTTTTTAAAAGAATTAGTTTTTCTAAAAGAATTAGTTTTTCTAAAAGAATTAGTTTTTCCAAAAGAATTAGTTTTTCTAAAAGAATTAGTTTTTGAGATACAAAAATTATTTGCTTGTTTCGAAACAATTGTTTTTGAAGTTATTACAAAAAGAAAGAATTTTTACTTGTTCGGCAACTTTTGCAGGCAAAAATTTCGAAATTAGAGAAGAGTAGAATCTCTGGAACGTTTCCTGAAATGAGACATTTTCAGATTAATTTATTATGTGGAAAATTTGCACAAAATGATAAAAGAAAAGTCTTGTGGATTTAGTCAAAATCAATAAAAGTACCTCTTTGTAATTTACTTCATGTCACTCGTTAATTTGTAATTCATTCTAGAATTTAAAATAAGGTGATGAAAGCAGGCAATTGTATATACATATATGAACATTTAATCTAATTCCCTGAAGTATCGGATTTTTTAAAAATTTCGGTTCTTATGTTTCAATAAGTCCTTTGGAGTTTTATTTTTTAATTTATACGATTGGGTTTTTATTTATTTAAAATGTTTAAAATTCCGCGAATTTGGTTTTAAAAAAAAATCGTTCGAAAATTCCCAAGAAATAAAAACACCATTTGAATCGAGAAATCAATTTATTTGCAAAGATTGATTTATTATTACAATTTCGATTTGAGGCTTTGAAATAAAAGAAATCAAACATTTTAAATGAAAAATGAAAAAATAGAAAAATACATGTAATGACTAAATATTGAGTCATTTAATGACTCAATTGATCTACTTATATTATAAGATAGTAAAAAAATACAGAGGTTTTATAACATGTTTTTATTTTATAAAAATTTGAATTTGAATTTCTTGAAAAAGAGGGAGATTATTAAAAATTATCCATTCTTGATAAAAAAAAAACAATTGATAAAATATCGTAATTATTGATTGTTTGATTCAAAGCCTCAAATATTGTAATTTACAGATTACAAATAATTACAAATCGATACGATAAAAAGGCCTCTCTCGTGAAAAATCGATTTGTTTAGAATTTTTTTTATATTTTAAATATAGTACAGAAATCACGATACGATCAGAAAAAAGAATTTTGAGACTGGAGGATTTTCCACAAAAAAAATGAGATTTTTTTCTGAAATTTCCTCTATTTCTCAAACACACTTAATTAACAAGTAACAACATTTTCGTCGATTAAAAAAAATTGCAAACGCCGACGATAACTGCAAATATCAATCGATTAAAATTCGATTTAAGCTGCCAGCCCACGCATTCATCATTGTACATCGTTTTTAAATAGATCATAATCTTGTATATATTGTATTGTAATAAATAAATGCATTGACAATAACATCTTTAGGATATGTAGATTTTAATTGCACCATCTTCTTCGAGACTCAATAGACTTCCTTTTTTAAAATAGCTTATTTAAAAAAATTTTGTAGAAAAAATCTTTAGAAAAAATCTTTTTAAAAAAGCTTCTTAAAAGCTTTTTAAAGAAGTCCAAATTAATAGAGTATTCAATATACAGTTTAAAAAAGTAACATAAAATTGCTTGAGTTTTATTTTGCAGTTTAATAGAAATTTTTAAGGCCATTGTTTATTAAATTATTATTATTATTCAATTATTATTCAATTTTTTTAAAATATTTCGAAGCTGATTAGTGTTAAATTGTATTTGAATTAATTTATTGATTTTGAATTCATTTTGAATTAATTTATTGGTTTTGAATTTATTTTGAGTTAACTTATTGGCTTTGAATTTATTTTGAGTTAATTTATTGATTTTGAATTTATTTTGAGTTAATTTATTGATTTTGAATTCATTTTGAGTTAATTTATTGATTTTGAATCAAGCTTGAGTTAATTTATTGATTTATAGATTCACGGATTTTATTTTCTCGTTTTTTAACATATTTTTTATTGAATTGAAAAGTGTTTAATGATTGCAATTTATATTGTTTTTATAAGAATTATTTTTTAAATCTTTTTCAATTTATTCTCAGTTTTTTATTGCATTTACTGATTTTTATTATTGTATTACTTTTTTATTTTATAATATATTTTGTTGTAACTTTTATTGCATTTATGGTAATCATCATTGTTTTATTCTATTGATTTCTTTTTACAAAATTTTAAATCCATTTACCGGCTTTTTTAATTTTCTGATTTTATACTCTATTACATTTTTTAAAAAAAGCATTTATAAAATTTTATTTATTTCATTGTAATTTAGTGTGATAAATGGCAATGTTTTCATAGTCTGAAAAGTGCAAAAATTGAGAAATATTTGTAAAAATAGGCAAGGCACGAGTGCGGCTAATGAAACAAGTTTTTATCATCAAAATCAAAATGTCAACTGGACATTCAATTGCGGAAGACGAGTCTTAAAAATTATTACTATTGTTCGATAAAAATGTTTATTCATAAAAGGCGCATGAAACTTCTCAAAATACGTTCGACGTAATTTAAAAATCCAAATTTATAGAATAAATTACAAATTTCTGGAATAAAAACAAAAATTCCTGGAATAAATTCCAAATTTGTGGAATAAAAACAAAAATTTCTGGAATAAAAATCTAAATTTCTGGAATAAAAATTCTTTCGTACTCCAATTTAATTTTTAAAAACTTTCCCTTCTCGAAAAATAATTGTTCTCTTTTCATTCTTTTTAAAATATTTTTTTCTTTTCGTTGTTTCTTTCAATTATTTTTCGTTTGTTTCGAAAACAAGAGAAACGAAATAATAATAATAATAATATATATTATTTAACGAAATTTTTGAGAATATATTTCCTCGCCTCATTCTTATTTCTCATTATCGAGACTCAAAATCAAATATCGCCGATTTTCCCTGAGTCTTTACGGCTTTATTTAAAAAAGAATATCATTCCACAAACATTTCTTTGTCGATTACATTAGCTCCGTATAATCAAGAAATAAAAAAGAACAAAATTCAAAAATCAGATCTTTAAAGTGAAGAATAAAAATTATCAAGGATTTGTGTTAAAAAATATTGTCGAATTTCACACAATATTGAAACATTTTGAATTCAATTTATTTAGCAATTAGAATTCGAATTCAAATATTTTTCTTCAATATTCTTCTATATACATATTCTTCAAATATTTTGTAAAACAATCTTTAAATTAAATAAATTTGCAAATGAAACTATTTTTTAATAAAAGTAGTTTTTGAATAAAAGTAGTTTTTAAATAAAAGTAGTTTTGAATAAAAGTAATTTTTTAATAAAAGTAGTTTTTGAATAAAAGTAATTTTTAATAAAAGTAGTTTTTGAATAAAAGTAGTTTTTAATACTAGTTTTCGAAATCTTATTTCGCATTAAATAAGTGAATAAAATCATTTTTGGAATTAAATTCTAAAATTAAATACAATTGAAACTAATTTGTTTGAATTCAATTAAATTGCAATTCAAGCAATTAATAGATTAATTTCTTAAAAGAAAAAGAAAACAAAATATAAATCTCCATTTTTTTTCTTGATAAAAACAATTTTTGTTACGAAGCTTTACAAATGCACAAGAGATATAAACGATTTTGAATTTCGTGACGATTTTGTCACTTTTCGAGAACAATAAGTACAATAATAAAACACATAATAAAAACACTAAAAAATTCAATTCAAAATCGTTCATTTCGATTCTCGAAAAAATTCACACGTTCAATACCACATTCAAAGCAACGCACATATAAATAACACATTTTTTTTATACAATATAATTAGAAAAGGCAGATTCGCGTCAGATCTCCCGTTTCAAAAATTCTTGTTATTTACAAAAATACAGTATCTCTTAATAAATATCTCTTCACCCACTATCTAGTTCTGTCTTTAAAATCGTATTCGCGAAGCGCCTAAATCCCTAAAAATCATCAGGAAAATATAAATATTCATCTCTTTGGGAAATTAAATTAATTTAGTGTTTTTTACTGCTTGGAATCTTATCATTAATATCGAAATATTGGAATTAGGTTTTAAATGTTGGAATATTTAAACATTCGAATATTCAAAAATTGGAATATTTAAACACTCGGTTATTTAAAAATTGGAATATTGAAACATTCGAATATTTAAAAATTGGAATATTTGAAGACTCGAATGTTTAAAAATTGGAACATTTAAAGATTCGAATGTGCAAATATTGAGACCATAAAATGTCCATTTTCGGGTTAATTAGGCGCTTTTTTTGCAGACGAATTGTTTCGCTACTTGGATTTATTTTGGTTTATTTTTCCGATGAGAAGGCAGACGTCCATGTTGTCTTTTCCCTTGACATAGACTTGGCCCCGCTGTTCAAATTCGTATCTTTCGTTGAGAATTTGAAGACAACTGCTGGGCAATTGAATTTTTCCAGCGACGCCAGTGGAATCCATTCTGGATGCGATATTAACAGCATCGCCCCAGATATCGTAGTAAAGTTTCGTAGCACCAATTACACCGGCAGTCACGTCTCCGAAATTAAAACCGACTCGCAGTATTAATTTAAATCCCAAAAGATCTTGATTAAAGTCGTAGATTACTTTATGCATTGCCACCGCGAAATCGAGAAGTTGGAAAAGATGAGTGTTCTCGTGTTCACTCTGTTCACGAACCTGAAAACGAAATTTTTATCAAAATAGGTGCAATAAGATTTATTAAATTGCATTAATAAAATTAGAAATTGAAAATTGAATTATAAATTGAAAATTGAATTATAAATTGATCAATTGAATTAAAAATTGATCAATTGCATTAGAAATTGATCAATTGAAAAGAAAATCAATTGAATCCAATCGATTGAATGTTGCCAATTGAATTTAATCACAGGCTTCGAACTTTGCAGGAAGATAAAAAAAAGAATGAAATAATTTTTGTTTAGAAAAAAAGTGTCTAAAAAGCTGTTAAAAATTAGTTTCTACGAATTTTACATCACAAAATACCATGAATTTTCCTTGATTTGTTTTATTATTTATTTATTTATTTATTTCTCTGAGAAAAATGGAAAATTTTCGATTATATTTTTAAAGTACGTTAAAAAAATGCATTTTTTAATATTTTGTGAGAATTTTAATTAGTTTAGAAATAATGAAATATTTTTTAAGTTCTTAGACTTATTGCAGACATAAAATTGTATTGAATTGAAATTACTCAAGGTAATTATTTTTCTTTTTGAGTATTTTTGGAAGTTTTTAAATATTTTGAAGAATATTTAAATGTTTTGAAATAGTCTGAAGTATATTTAAATATTTTAAAATAGTTTAAAATATTGTAGACACTTTTGAAACATTTTAAAAAACTAATATTTAAATATCCTTTTATTTAATCCTTAAAATACAAATATTTTTAATTACTTTGAACTATTTTGAAATATCTTTAAATATTTTAAAATATTTTAAAGTATTTTAAAGTAATTTAAAGTATTTTCTAGTAATTTTATTACATAG
Organism: Ganaspis sp. Gsp50; assembly: GCA_011057455.1. Classification (NCBI taxonomy): domain Eukaryota; kingdom Metazoa; phylum Arthropoda; class Insecta; order Hymenoptera; family Figitidae; genus Ganaspis; species Ganaspis sp. Gsp50. The sequence continues at coordinate 5,448 of WNHD01004603.1, read as the reverse complement.
TACTCTGAAGTAGTATAAAATATTTTAAAGTAGTTTTAGGTATTTTCAAATATTTTAAAGAAAGATTAAGAATATTTAAATATTTTGATGCATTTAAAAATATTATGAATTATTGGGAAGTATTTGGAAATATTTTCATGTAATTTTATTTATTTATTTTTATTTTATTTATTTATTTATTAATACACCACATTTGAAGCACTATTTTGAAAAATTTTTAAATGTCGTGAAGTATTTTAAAGTATTAATTTATTTTCAAGTATTTAGAAATATTTCAAAGAAATTTTAATCATCTTTATATAATTTGAGATTTTTAAAAGTATTTTAAAGAAATATAAAGGATTTTGAAGTTATTAAAAGTATTATCAAGCAATTTTAAATATATATAAATATTTTGATGTATTTTGAAGCATTCTGAAGTATTTGGAAGTATTTGGAAATATTTTAAAATAATTTTAAGTATTTTAAGGTATTTTTAAATATTCTTAAACATTGTGAAGTATTTGGAAGTATTTGTAAAAATCTTATTGTATTTTTAAGTATTTTCAAGTAATTTTAAGTATATTTAAATAATTAGTAGTACTTTTAAGTATTTTTAAATATTTTTGAAGCATTCTGAAGTATTCAGAAATATTTTAAAGTAATTTTAAGTATGTTAAAGCATTTTTAAATATTTTCAAGTATTTTCAAGTAATTCTGAAGTATTTTAAAGTAGTTTAGGTATTATTAAATATTTTCAAGTATTTTCAAGTAATCTGAAGTATTTTCAAATAATCTGAAGTATTTTCAAGTAATCTGAAGTATTTTCAAGTAGTTTTAGGTATTATCAAATATTTTAAAGAAAGATAAAGTATTTTCAAATATTTTGAATTATTTTGAAGTAGTCTGAAGTATTCTAAAGTAGTTTTAAAGAAATTTGATGTTCTTTATATATTTTGAAGTCTTTTAATGTACTTTAAAGTAATATAAAGGATTTTCAATTACTTTAAAGTATTTTCTAGCAATTTTAAGTATATTAAAATATTTTTTTGTATTTTTTAGTGTCTTTAAATTTTTTGATATATTTTTAAATATTTTGAAGCACTCTGAAGTATTTGGAAATATTTTAAAATAATTTTAAGTATGCCAAAGTATTTTTAAATATTCTTAAGCATTGTGTAGTATTTGTATAAATCTTATTGTATTTTTAAGTATTTTTAAGTATTTTCAAGTAATTTTAGGTATATTTAAATTTAAGTATTTAGTAGTATTTTTAAGTGTTTTTGAATATTTTGATGTATTCTGAAGTATTCAGAAATATTTTAAAGTAGTTTTAAGTACGTTAAAGTGTTTTTAAATATTTTTAAGAATTTTTAAGTATTTGAAAAAATTTTATTGTATTTTTAAATATTCTCTAGTAATTTGAGTATTTTGAAGCATTCTGAAGTACCTGGAAATATTTTAAAGTAATTTTAAGTATGATCAAGTATTTTTAAATATTTTTAAGAATTTTTAAGTATTTGTAAGTATTTTGAAAATTTGTATTGTACTGGTAAGTATTTTCAAGTAATTTGTAGTATATTTATAGATTTTGTAGTGTTTTTGAATATTTTGATGTATTTATAAATATTTTGAATTATTGGGGATTATTTGGAAATATTTTGAAGTACTTTCAAGTAGTCTGAAGTATTTTGAAGTAGTTTGAAGTATTTTTAAGTATTTTTAAGTACTTTTAAGTATTTTTAAGTATTTTGAAGTATTTTGAAGTATTTTGAAGTATTTTGAAGTATTTTTAAGTATTTTTAAGTATTTTTAAGTATTTTCAAGTATTTTCAAGTATTTTCAAGTATTTTTAAATATTTCGCAGCATTTTAAAATATTCCGAAGTATTCGGGGTATTTTGAAATATTTTAAAGTAGTTTCAGATATCTAAAAAAAATTTGGAATTATTTGTAAAAGTATGACAGTTCGAAGTCGAATCAATTGAACCTAATCAATTGAAAACAATCAGCTAATTCATTAATCATCTTACCTGTGGATTAAGACCACTCGCTGCCATAAAAGTGCTGCCAATAGTCTTGATTTTCTCGACATTCGCGTAATCCGCCTTCTCCAACAATTCGTCAAAATCGCCAATCAATTCATTGAGCACCCTTAAATATTCCTTGCCGCCCAAATAAGACTCATCATAAAGTTCATTAAAATTCACTATACTCGCGAATATAATGCCAACAGCCTTGTGATTCTGCGAATATTTCGCAGTCGTTTTCAGCTGATCGGCTACATATTTCGGTATTATATTGTGTAGCAGCCAATCGGCTTGATTCTTCATACTTTGCACCCTCGCCTTATCCCTGGCAGCCACTGAATTCCCATGAAAACTTAATCTATAACTAATTTCAAATTCCCTGTTCAGGAACCAAACAAGAAGCAATAGAAGCACCATATCTAAAAAAATCTCCGACTTGTAGAGCCTTTCGTCGTAAAGTCTCTTCTGGTCGCTTTTTAAATTCGCGGCAAATTCTGAAAATTGCTCTCGAGGATTCGCGAAACTTTCTCGAGGATTTGCGAAAGTTTCTCTGGGTTCGGAAGCGCCGATTGGAATCACCAGCAGGCTCTTGTTCTCGAAAATGACTCGCTCTGTTAAATCGCCGATGCCGGAGAATTTGACGAAAGAGGATTCGTTCCTGAAATCTTGATTCCCGTACAATGTGACGTGATTGGCGACGAGGCAGATGAAGAGAAAGCCGGTGAGGGTGACGAGGAAATTTTTCATCCAGCAATTCAATTGGGTGAAATTGCAAAAGTGCACAAGACCCACGAAAATGAGGTAACTGTAGTAATACTCGAAATTGTGAAAACTCGAGCGGAAATTGCAGGTGAAATTCATGAGGATGGAGACGATTGGCAGAGCGACTAAAACGGCGCCACAGACGTGCCAGGGATACCAGCGAGAGAAGAATTTGAAAATTCTGTGGGTGGTGGCGTTCATTGTGCTGGGATTGAGGAGTTGACGAATGCAAAGTGAAACGGCCGAGGCTTGGATTAAAGTGCCGAAAATGAAGAAGACGATGAAGTAAATGGAGGGGCTGCAGAGAAGAAAGAGAGAAATTGCGATTGAAGAATAAACGAGTGCAGATATAAGAGTATCGAAGTAGGTATTGAATCGAGAAGTGGCCAAGGTTGGCGGATTGCCTCCAAATCCCTCCGAGGCAATGTGAGCATTTTCCCGGTACTCTTTCTCCATTTCCTCGTTCTTGAAAAAAAGGGTGACACTCGACAGTGGCGGCTTCACGAAATAGGATCTTTGAGAACTCACATTGTCCTGCACGCACCTGGAAAATATTTACAAATTAGTATATATATATTTCTTTCATTAGTTTTTATGCAACTTTTATATGCATTTTATTATTATATTTTTTTATATGCAATTTTTGACGAAAACAAGGAATTTATTTCTTTTTTATTTGCTTTTTAGTTCGCGAAACAATGGATAGAAAAAAATGAGTAGAAAGAAAATAAATAAAATCGAATTGAATAGTAGAAAAAAATAATGAAATAAAGAAATGAAAAGAAACCAAATGGATAAAAACAAAATTATTTTAAAAAATGAATAGGAAAAGTCTAATGAAATAAATTAATAATAAATAATATAATTAATGAATAAATAAATAAATAATAAAAAAAGAAAAGATGTGGAAGAATAAAAAAAAGAAAAAATGTGGAAGAATAAAAAATAGAAAAAATGTGGAAGAATAAAAAAGAAAAGATATGGAACAATAAAAAATAGAAAAAATGTGGAAGAATAAAAAATAGAAAAGATGCGGAAGAATAAAAAATAGAAAAATGTGTAAGAATAAAAAATAGAAAAGATGCGGAAGAATAAAAAATAGAAAAAATGTGGAAGAAATTCACGGCGAAATTTCAATGGAAATTTGTGGAGGGTGGAAAAAATTCGAGACCTTATTAATTGAAGATCGGATTGTTTTCTGAGTTTGTGAAAACAGGCGCCAAAAGTGTCGGTAACGGCTGGTGGGAAAGGATAAGGTGGCACTGAAGAAGACGGTTCCTGGGTGGAATTGAGAGTCGAATTTGAAGTGTAGTAGCCACTGACTCTTTGAGCCAATAAATCGCCTTGAGCCATTCCGTTCATGAGAAACAACTGCAAAAGAATTACAACAATTAAATACAAAAAGTAAATGGAAGCAGTAAATACGGATCAGTAAATACAACAGGGTTTCTACATTTCTTTTTCCCACAAAATTCCATGAGTTTTCCATAATTTCCATGAGAAAAATAAAAAAATGTCCATGATTTTTAAGTGTTTTCAAATATTTTGATATATTTTAAAATATTTTGAAGTATTGGGAAGTATTTTGAAGTATATTGAAGTATTTTGAAGTATTTTGAAGTATTCCAAAGTATTTTGAAGTATTCCAAAGTATTTGGAAATATTTTTAAGTGTTTTGAAGTATTCTGAAGTATTTTTGAGTATTTTGTAGTGTTTTTATATATTTTGAATTTCTTTTCTGCACAAATGTATATTATTAGTTTCAATTTAACAAACATCATAAAGTAAAGAAATTAAGTAAAAAAAAATTGAATTTCCTTGGTATAAACGAAAATTCCATGAGATTTCCTTGATTCCATGAGCAATAATGAAATTCCATAAGAATTCCTGGTTTTCCATGTTTACCAGAGTTATAGAAACCCTGTACAAGTATTAAATACAAAAAGTATGTAAACACAAAAATTATGTAAATACCAAAAGTATGTGAATACAAAAAGTACGTAAATACAAAAATTATTTAAATACCAAAATTATGTGAATACAAAAAATATGTAAATACAAGAAGTAAATAAAAAAAGTAAATACAAAAAGTAAATAGAAAAAGTAAATAGAAAAAGTAAATACAAAAAGAAAATACAGAAAGTAAATACAAAAAGTAAATACAAAAAGTAAATACAAAAAGTAAATACAAAAAGTAAATACAAAAAGTAAATACAAAAAGTAAATACAAAAAGAAAATACAAAAATAAAATCCAAAAATTAAATACAAAATTTAAATGCAAAAAGTATAAAAACAAACAATAAATGTAAAAATTAAATGCAAAAACTAAATATAAACATTAAATACAAGACTTAAATACGGAAACTAAATAAAAAAAACCTAATAAAAATTAAATATAAAAATCATAAAAATAAAATACGAAAATTAAATACAAGAAATAATTACAAACTATTCAGTAAAACGCAACATTGACTGTAAAATAAAGAAATGTTAGTCACAAATGTTAGTCAACTAATTTTAAAACGAAAACATTAAAGCACAGTAAAATCTCCTTGATCATAAAGAATCCATAAAACTTTATTTTTTCACAAAGAATCGTACATTTAAAAATCTGTTTTCTTCGGTACTTCTGTGACAAAAAATAATGATCGAAAAGTAAGACTCGATCAAAGAGATT
>WNHD01004602.1:0-11041 GCA_011057455.1 Ganaspis sp. Gsp50 | reverse complement strand
ATGAACCAGAATTTTATACTTTATACTTTTCATGATTAAACACGTTTTTCATTCATCAAAAAAGGAGTGGTCTCTCAATTCTGTCCGGTAGTGTACATAAATACTTGTTGATTGAAAAAAAAAACGAAAATGTCTTTTGCTTTTTCTTGAATATAGTAATAAAAATACTAAAAGTTGTTTTAATTAAATCGCAGATATTTTTCTTACGATATTTCTAACATTTTGAAGTATTCAGAGTTTTGAATATTTAATTTACAATAAAAATGATGATAACTATTATTTATGATAATAACTAAATTATAATAATAATTGCTTCTGCATAGAGGAAGTATTTTTTAAATTTTATAACTTTTTTAAACAAAGAAATGTCTTTTCAGATTTTCCGCTGGATCTGCAAATACCTCCAGTTGAATCTAATGATGTTCTTGTGAATGGTCAGTCGAACGGAGTGTCCAATATTGTTAAATCATTGCCAGATTTTTTAAATGACGGTCCTATTCGGAATACAGGAGCAGTTTCTAATGATAGGCTTGATTCTTATTCAAACGACTCTACAGAACTCAGGGTGCTTATTTTTTCAGAAACTTTTCAATTAAAAGTTTCTTTTTATTCCAATTTTAATAAAAGCTTTATGGTTAAATCTTAATAGAATTTTAATAAAAGTTTTATGATTAAATTTTAATAGAATTTTAATAAAAGCTTTATGATTAAATTTTAATAGAATTTTAATAAAAGCTTTATGATTAAATTTTAATAGAATTTTAATAAAAGCTTTATGGTTAAATTTTAATCGAATTTTAATAAAAGCTTTATAGTTAAATTTTAATAGAATTTTAATAAAAGCTTTATGATTAAATAATTATTTTTATTAGTTGTTAAAATTGCGCTTAGACTTGATTGGAAATTGTTAAAATTATGCATAGACTGATTATATGGTTTGAAAATTATTCGTAGGCTTTATAATCAGAAGCTACTAAAATTATTTATCGACTTCATAATCAGAATGGATTAAAATTATTCATAGACTTCATAATCAGAATATATTAAAATTATTCGTAGACTTCATAATCAGAATGGATTAAAATTATTCAGACTATAATATTTGTATTATTTTGATCAGAAGTCATTCGTAGAATTTACATTATTATCAGCTTTTTTATTAAAAATATTATTTCACTAAAGTGTTTTTATTTTTTACAGCTAACATTAGAAAATGAAAGACTGCAAGGAGAATTGGAAATTGCACAGAGACAAGCGAGTGAAAGGGCTTCAAGGTACTTCCAAATATTTTTTAAATTCAAAATTTATTATTATTAGCAAATGACTAACTTCGCCTGTTTACAGAATAAAAATGTTGGAAAATCAGTTACTATCTAGAAGACAGGAAGATCATGAAGAGACAGTAAATCTAGAAAAAGCTATGGAAAAAGTGGAAGATAATTTAAAACGCAGCACAGTAAGTAAACGTACTAAATGATTTGTGATTTTACAGATTATTATTATTAATTATTATTATTATTAATTATTATTATTATTATTAATTATTACTATTATTAATTATTACTATTATTATTAATTTTGCTATCATTATTATTATTATTATTATTAAGTCAGTTATCATATAATTTTAAAAATTATTTTGACCTTAAAGCTAAAGAAATTCCAAAATATTACATTATTATTATCGACTTTTGTATCATTCTAAAATATTACATTATTATTATCGATTTTTGTATCATTCAAAATTAATTAACAACGCATATAAATTTATGGGTTCGACACATTTATTAAATTATACAATTGAATCCTTGAATAAAAACAAGATTCTAATTGTTTTTCTGATTGCAGAGACGAGCAGTTCATGCAGAAAGTATGTTAGTAACTGTGAAAAAAGAAATCGTAGAATTAACTGTAAGTGTACTAAATAATTCTTAATCTTGAAGTTATCTGAAGTTTTTCATAAAAAACGTTGTTTCATTTAGAACGAAATTTCTATGCTACGCACGGAAAATCGAGAATTACGTGCAGCCATCGAAGGAGGTTGCATTAATTGTAACAGTTCTTGTTCCGACGGTAGAATAAAAAGATTGGCTAATGAATTACGCACTGCAGCATCTACAGCAGAAGTGTCTCTAAGGTTTCTAAATATTATAATCTCAAATATTTCAAAATCAAATTAATTTCATTTTAATTTACCATTTATTATAAAATTATTATATTAGAACTTAAATTATTTATTATAAATTTTTGCTTTCTCAAAACTTTCTTTTCTTTGTAACTTTTTGTAATGATCGAGTGTCTTTCTTTGCAAAGTGCAAGAGTGCTCTTCTTTATAAGAATAAATTTAATTTCAGGCAACTGATGTCTGGTGTTGGGAATTTAAGAGTATTAGCGTCGGCATTAGAAAATGTTGATAGGATAGAGGATCGAACCAAAGATTTCTTGCCAGATTCGGATGATGACAACGCAACTGGTCCAGCTTTATAAAAATCTCGATTAACATTAAAAATAAGAAAAATAATATAAAGTCAAATTTGCTTTCTTATTTGACATTTTTAACATTTTACGTCATTGCTTATATTTACAAATATAATGATTCTGGTCTTAATGATCTTTCAAATTTTAATTTGAACACGTTCATTTAATGTGTTGTTCTTAACACTAATGTTTTGTACATATAACAGAATATTTTGTACACACTCAACTTTTTGTTGTCTTGAATGATAAAATGTGTCAGTTGTATCCTCAAAGGATTAAAACTTTAGACAACGTTGCTGATTATACGAAGTATTGAACTTAAACTCGGTTATTATTAAAAGTAAGAAATGTAAGAACAAGCAGTGTAAGAAATGTAAAGTGGAGAATTATCTTTCAGAAACACAAATAATAATTTTTGTACATCTTTATTTATATCCAGATCTGTGTATTTTAAATGTTTAAATGGTACGAATATTTTTGTAATGAATTGAATTTTGTATAGTTTCGATTCATATTTTGAATGGGACGAATATTTTTGTAATGGATTGAATTTTATATAGTTTCGATTCATAGTTTGAATGGGACGAATATTTTTGTAATGGATTGAATTCTGTATAGTTTTGATTGATATTTTGAATTGATTCGAACTGATAGTTTGAATCGATATGTTGAATTGACATATTGAAATGAATGTATTGAAAAAATGTCAAAAGTTTTAAAAACATTCGTTCATTTAAAGATTTAAACTATATTACATATATGCACGCAATTAATTGTAAATGTTTTGCATTACTTTGTGATCAGTGAAACTGGTAATGCGATTTTTTGTATGTATAGTTCAAAAATTAGGATAGAAAATAATTTATGGACTCTCATTGATGTCAATATATTTATACACTCTAAATGATCATAATAAACATACTTTGTACTTCACAGTGAGGACTTTTATCTACAGTGTTATCACGCAAGTTATTTCAATAAATTAAAAATATATTTTATCATCATTATTGATAATTATAATAATTATTAAAAATAGGTATCATTATAAAAAATATAATGTTATATCGACCAAATGATACAATTGTTAAAAAACAATACTAATTTTGAATATTTTTTATTCCTCACAGAGGAAGTTTTACTTATAAACTCAGAATTTATTAATCTCAACACAGAAACAGCTTTTAGTATTTCTCTCTAAATTTACTATTTCTCTCTAAATTTACTATTTTAGTATTTCTCTAAATTTACTATTTTAATATTTCTGTCTAAATTCACAATTTTAATATTTCTATGCAAATATATATTGATATATTGAACAAATATATATTGTACAAATATATATTGAACAAATACATATTAAACAAATATATATTGAACGCAAAGCAAATTTTGAAATTAAAAAGACATTGAAATTTTTGTAATTACAACCATCCATAAAAATATTTTAGTGAAATCATCTATCGAAATGAGAAAAAAATCATAATAAAAAACCCAATGCATGCAAATTTTTGAAACAAATTTTGTGTCCTTTTCTATAAATATTAAGAGATTCCGCTTTTTCCAGAATGTTGAAAATTCAATAATTTTCAAAAATGAAAAAAAAAATGAAAACAATCTTGAGTTGAATTTTGAATTTTCAATCTTGAATTTTATTGAGCAATTAATCATATATAGATTTAAAATGTTCCATAAAATTTTAGCTGAATTGTAGAAAAATTGTAAAAAAAAAGCACAGCTATAGGTAAAAAATGTTTAAAAGCACCCATTTCAACAAGACATTGAAAAAAGGAAATTCTTAGAAAGTACAAATAATTTAAAAGAGTAAAATATAAAATAAAAAATAAAATTCTACTTTGAAAAATTGATGAAATTAACGTTATCAATCTAATTGTTCTAGCATCGAAAGAATATCAGTCTGAGTTTCCATATGATTAGTTTGAATACTCAACCACGATCGACAATCGTGATTAGAATCTTCACAACCAGATTGACAGGGGAAATTTTTCGTTTGAGTTTCTGTGGAAACTGTCGTGTCAACGAAATGCGACCAGGCAGTTTGCGTTTGAATATTAGACAATCCCAGGTCTGAAGGCAAAATTTCATCACAAGTTTGAGTGCATGAATTATTGTAAAGTTGAAGCGGTTCGATGTTGAAACTTTCCGCTCTTTGATTTTCGTTGCTAAAAGTTCTGGACAAAGAATCCGAATCAAATAATGATTGACAATAAGCTTGCTCCGTCTGAGTTTCTATGTTAATGAATCTGTCAGTAAATTCTGATTCAGTCAACATTGGATCAGCTTTCGTAATTGTATTCGCCTTGGAGAAATTGTAATCATTTACCATGTTGGAGTTGACTTCTTCGCAAAATTCGTCATTCAAGAAAGGATCCTTTTCCGGACTTGTTTGAGTCCCGGAAGTGCTTTTGTCTTCCCAGAGTTCTGGAAGAGCTACGTCGTGTCGAAGAGGAAGAGGACTGCTTGGGAAGAGATTCTCAGGAGCAAAATTATCCGCTAAATTCATTTCTTTATTTATAATTATTGTTCCCGTTTTCAGCTGCTCAATTCTTGAAATTTTAGGAGCTATTTTCACTATCTTTCTAGTCGCATTTCCGGTTTGTGTTTCTTTGGAATTCTGAAAAGTTTCTGCTTTTTGGGCGCAATTTGTTTGAGTCTCTTGACACACTTCACTTTTATTTTTTGTCATTTGAACATCTTTTGTTGGGGATTCGCCTGTTGTTTCGGTTTGAACGGCAATATTTTGAGTCATCTTTGGTAAAATTGTAATCGCGAATATTAGAGGCGAATTTATTAATCCAGAAACTTGTTCATTGGTTCTTAATTGGGGAATACGAACAGAGTTGATTCCTGCTTTCTTTTTTACCTTTGATTGTCTGTAATAAATTGTTATTCGTTACTTTTACTCATATCTCTGTAATTTATTCTAATTTATTCTATATTTTTGAATGATTAAAATAATAAACATCTAAGAAAGGAAATAATGATAATAATGATAATAATGATAATAATCATAATAATAATAATAATTACAATAATTATAATAATTATAATAAGAATAATAATCATAATAATTATAATAATCATAATAATAATTATAATAATAATTTATAATTACAATTAATGTAATTATTTACAATAAAGTTTAAAAAAAATATAATATAAAATACCTGTTTTTCTTGTATTTTGGATCCACTTCATGGGAATTACGTTTGGCGTGAGTAAGAAGTGCTTCGTAGGAATTGTAAGATTTTTTACAAACTATGCAATCGAAAAGAACTCCACAAACTTTGACATGTGCATCTTTTGCAGCTTCAGTGGAAAAACTCTTGGGACACAGAGTGCACGGATATTTTCTTTCTGCGTGGATCTTTAAATAATGCTAAAAATATTCATCGTTAAAGCATTTGTTACCAATTATCAACGTGAATGAAAAATAAATATACGCTTTCATAAGTATAACAAATAAATTAAGGAGAAAAGTAAATGTTTGATATTTCCTACATACAAAAAGAAAGATATTTCTGAAATAAAAATCAGTATTGATACATTCACATAAGTGAATTTTTAACTAATAAGTTGCGTGGAATTAATATAAATAAAATTACTTGGCTTCCCTGTGAGAAAGCAAAACAAGAATTCTAACCTGTTTTAAATATCTTTTCTGAGTAAAAAATCTGTCACAATCGATGGCATAAATACAATCCGTCACTGGACAGTGATATTGAATATTTTTATCTTTTTCTTCTTTGGATCGGATCATATACTTCATTTTATGCACTTTGTCATTGTGCATATGATAGCGAGCTAAATTTTTAAAATGCAGATTACAATTCTCACAACGGAGATCATTTAAAACAACGCTTAAATCTTTAGGAGACGGACACACTTTTCTCACGTTATTTTCCTTTTTTTCATCCATTGATGCAGATACATTCATTCATTTAGTACAAATGAACTTCAAATTTGCAATTTCGATATTTTTATAATTAGATGCATGTGCTAGACGTGCGTTCCGTACAAATAAAGTAAATTAATGTAAACAAGTTACAGCTCAAGTTTGCTTCTCTGTCACATTTGAACAGTATATTTCAGTAATTTTTGGAAAAATTGCTGTTCCAGTTTATGATTGTGTAGGTATTATTATCTTTGTATTATATTCCTATTTCCTATATATAATACATACACTAATATATTTTTCTACACGCACGTATTTGCTTTATATCTGCTGCCAACGCGGAAGACGTCAAGGTATGTTTGAAATATTCGAATTATTTGTGTCAGTTAATTTATACGCTTTACACTAAGGGTACATTTTTAATTTGCAAAATTTCGCACTTTCCAAACTATCACTTATTAAACAAAAAACAATTATAATTACACGCACGCTAGACATTCGGAATATTATTTTGACAACTTTGAGGTTATGTTTAGTGTCACAAAATGCACGTGCACACATGCATACACACAATTGAAATTTTCAGCAATTTATGAAAGTTTCAAAGGCGCGAATTTCAAAATTCAATTAATAATCAGGAAATAGTTTAATATTATTCTGTAGAAATGTGTATATTCTATAAAAACACAATAAATAAACAATAGAAAATAAACCGCCATTCTTTATTTTAATTACTTTTTATAAACAGTCCAGGTTCGTTCACCAAAAACACGTGTTGAAATTTCCAAACTAAAAGTTTCTGACGGAAACTTCTACTCCAAAGTTGCAGTCGAGTTGCACATACACACACGTCATGAAGCATCTGTCATTTTATTGCACGTTTGAATTGAATAAAACAATAGTCTAAATTGTTTATAAGGGAAGAAGGAGCCACGTATCAATACAATTATGAAATAGCAAGGAGGGAGAATTGCAGCAAAACTTCGTACTTTATTGTATGTTTAGTAAAATCACTGTCCCAGTATAGTAAACTTCGATCTTCTATTCTATAAACTCCGGCCTTGTTTTGTGCTTTCAACTCTAGTTTTACGACCTTTTGAATGTTCTTCGTTTTAAGTAGTAATTATTCTCGTCGACAATTGTGCAGTTGGATCATGCATACAGGAAGTGCATATAACCTTTAATAATCATTTGAAGCGATAAGATGTCGACTCCTGTGCGTGGATTTATTTTGAGAATATTTGTTTATTGTTAATAGATAAACTTTCAAGAATGTGTTGACAATGATTTGATTATTTCAGAAAAGTGAAGAACCCCTTGGGGAAGAGATTATGTGGCTGTCGACAGTCGAGGCAGCAAGACTTGGTGCAGAAGAAGTTGCTGCTCGATTGCACGTTGATTCGAGAACAGGACTTTGGTGGCAGGAAGCAGATCAAAGAAAACAATTAGCTGGCTTTAATGAACTATGCCTTAAAGAAGAAGAACCTACATGGAAAAAATATGTTGAACAGGTATCACTGTTTCTACCTGTTTATTCTTTTTACAGTCTCCCACAATTTTTTAATGGAATTTTACATTTATTCGACCATATTACAAATCAGTAATTTATTTCATATTATACTTACACATATTAATTAATATGTTAATATTATTATTGATATTAATTAATAATAATATTAATATTAGGTTAATATAATACAATTAATTTAATCCTAAATCAATACCGAAAAATTGAATTTTCCAGTGAAAGATTTCGGGAAAAGGAAAAACCAGAATGTTTGAAATACTGATTATTTTGTATGAGATTTAATTATCAATTAATCACTGAGTAATTACCTGGTATTACCAAATAAAGGAAAATAATCAATTATCAAAATTAGTAATGATTCATAATTTTCTTATGTAGAGTATGATTCATTTTTATTGATAAAAAATCATGGATTATGATTTGAAATAAAGTCTTGAAAACATTTGTTATCAATGAATATTGATAATTATTTATTGAAAATATAATATTTATTGAAAAACAAAATATAAATAGCTAAAAAAATGTTTTGCATTACATATAAATATCAAAGAAAGTCACGAATGAAATATAAATAGTACAAGAGGCCATGAATTAAATATAAAAAGTAAAAAAAGCAATGAATGAAATATTAAAACCAATGAATGAAATATTAAAAGCAATAAAAGTAATTTATGAAATATAAATAGAAGAGAGCAAGTTAAAAATACTTTCAGTGTGAAGAATATCCTAACTTTAGAACACTTGGTTTTTAATAACTGTTAACTTGATTCTACATTTTACTGATAATTTAAAAAAAGTTATTTACAACGTATCGTAAAACATTAAAACATCAAGCGATAAAAGTCATCTATTAGATGTAATTTAATCAATAATTGCAAATTTATGTTTGAGAACAGAGTTAATTACTTGCTTAGTATAAATTGAAGGCTAAACTCATTAAATTTTATTTATTCTAGAATTAGGAAAAGGCTTACATTTATTTTATTTTTAAAGAGTCTATTGTTATTTATATTGCTTCCTCTTAACTTTGTATTTTGGACATACATAAATAGAAACATTCTTTTGGTATTTTATTTTTTGGTTTTTTATTATTTGGTTTCTTGTGTGTCTTTTACACTATTTTAAATTTTCCATTTTTTCTTTTACATATATTTGTGAAATTTCATATTTTTTATCCTCCGTATATTTGCTATTAAATATATTTGTGAAATTTCACATTTTTTATTCACCGTATATTTGCAATTAAATATAATTGTGAAATTTCCCATTTCTTATTCACCGTATATTTACAATTAGATTTCTGAAATTTCGCATTTTTTCGTATATTTTGAATTAAATGTATTTGTGAAAAAGTTAAGCATTTCTAAATAATGAAACAATGTTTTTAAATAGTGAAAATTCTTTTCAGTTCAAAAATCCACTCATTTTACTATTACTGGGCTCTGCGGTTGTTAGTGTTTGTATGAAGCAATTTGATGATGCTGTCAGCATAACAGTGGTAAGTAAATCGATTTAAAAGTCATAAATTACAGTCTATATTGTTTATTGCTTCTAGGCCATAATCATAGTAGTAACAGTCGCATTCGTGCAAGAATATCGTTCCGAAAAGTCCTTGGAAGAGTTAAGTAAACTTGTGCCTCCAACATGTCACTGGTAATCTTAAAAATTGATATTATAAAAAAATTAATTTATTTTTGTTTTAGAAAATATTCGAAAATATTAAAAACTATTACAATGTATTAAAAAGTATTACAAAATATTACAAAGTATCAAAACATCAAGTAGTACAAAACATGATTTATTTATTTATTTTATATTATCAAGTATTACAAAACATTACATACAAAAAAACTTAATTAACAATAATTTTAATGAATACAAAAAGTACAATTTAATATTAAATTAATTTATATTATTAACACAAAAATGTGTTAATAATATATCTTTAATACAGAATCGAAAAAAGAGTTTTTCTATATTTTTGGTAAAATTTATTTTCTATACATTTATTTATTTTATTATTTCAAAGAAATGATTAATTAATTATTCATTTTTTTCAGCCTAAGAGAGGGTCGTTTGGAAACATTTTTAGCGCGAAATTTAGTTCCTGGGGATGTCGTGTACTTAAATATTGGCGACAGAGTGCCGGCTGATATTAGATTATTCGAGGCTATTGATTTAGCAATTGATGAAAGCAGTTTTACGGGAGAAACGGAGCCGGCCCAAAAATCAACGGTTCCTTTGCTCAAGGCAGATGATCACTCTTCAAAAGGAAACATTGCATTTATGGGAACTCTTGTGCGATGTGGCCATGGAAAGGCAAGAAGCTTCTGTTCTTTCAAAATTAGAAGTTTTAATGCTTCAAAATTCGTAGAAGCTCTAATGATTTAAAAATCAGTTTTAATGCTCTAAAAATTAGGTGTCTACAGACCTTGAATTCCTTGAAAACCTTGAATAATACTTGAATTTTTTTTTCACCTTGAAAACCTTCAATTATACTTGAATTTTATAACAAAACCTTGAGTTTTTTAATTTTGTGAATTATGACGTTTAAAATTACATTTTTTAATATAACTTGAAAAATTTACACTTTTGAATCAAACTTTTTTTTAGCAAAATTTTCTACTTTAGAAAACGAATAAATCGACATATTATGTGTAAAATATAATTATGACCATTAATAATAATAATCAACAAATATTGTCATAGAAATCATAAATAATAAATTATTTTCAAATTTATTACAGGGTTTCTACAACTCTGGAAAACATGGAAAACCTGGAATTCTTATAGAATTCCATTATTCCTCATGGAATTATGGAAATCTCTTGGAATTTCCATTTATATCATGGAAATTTATTTTTTTATTTAATCTCTTTACTTTATGATGTTTATTGAGTTTTATGCAAATTTTATAATACTTTTTTTTACAGAAGATAACTTCAAAATATTTCAAATTACTTAAAACTACTTTAAAATACTTCAGACTACTTCAAATACTTAAAATGTCTTGAAAATATTTGAAAATACTGCAGACCACTTCAAAATTCTTTAAAATACTTAAGAACACTTTAAAAAACTTCAAAATATTTAAACATACTTAACATTACTTTAAGATACCT
>WNHD01004601.1:0-11666 GCA_011057455.1 Ganaspis sp. Gsp50 | reverse complement strand
TATTCATTTTTAAATATCTCTTATGCATCAAAAGTTGCAAATATTTCTACGTGAATTTCTACGTTGAAGGTTCCAAAACGCTACATGAATATTTACGTGTCTTAATTAAGCACCTAAATTTCTACGTGAATTTCTACGAAAAGTAGGCACGTAATTTTCAACGTAGTCTACGAAAACATTTTCACCTGGGAAGTTATTGTCATTTTTTCAATATTTTTGTAAACTAGCCTCTTTACACAAATTTTTTTTCTATCTATAAAGATATTCAACCTATTTTAATATATTAAACCGATTTTAATAAATCAAAGACAAAAGTAGTCCAAAACAACTGTTTTTTAATATTGTAAAAAAGACTTTTGAAATTGTAATTATGTCTGTTGATATTTAATAATTTCATCGTCTAAAATGAAGACGTAAACCCGTATCTCTATGGGCAACAAGCAGACAAGAGATACTGCATACTGTGCGCATGCGTTTTCAGATTGCGTCAGCTGTTCGTCTGCTTATTGCCGCACCTGACCGCACCTTGTGTTTTCACGCGTCGTTTTTAGGCGATAGAATTATTAAATATCAACAGACATAATTATAATTTCTTAAGTCTATTTTACAATATTAAAAGAGAGGATTACTTTTGTCTTTGATTTATTAAAATCGGTTCAGTATCTTAAAAGATAGAACAATTTTTTGTGTAAAGAGGTTAGTTTACAAAAATGTTGAAAAATATGAAAATAACTCAATTTTCTGACTTCCTTTGATGGACAATTTTTAGAAAATGTTACTCTATACGTTGAAATGACAAAAGGGACAACGATTTGTATCTTATTTCTTCAAAATTTTAACATTTTGTGAAATTTTTTATGAATTAATCAGTTTAAGTTTAACCTTATTTTCACTCTTCTTACCTTAAATTTCTGTCATTATTCTAACAAAAAATGTTATAATTTTCATTCTAATATATAATTTTATATTTAAAAAAAAACCTAATGGAAAACTGTGTGGGAAACACTATAAGAAACGATATAGTGCCCTGTCCCAAATTCCCATATTGTTTCCTATATAGTTTGCCATATAGTTTTCCATATCGTTTTCCAGATCGTTCCCGTAACCGTTTCCAATATAGTTTTCTATATAGTTTCCTGTATAGTTTCCTATATCGGAATTTATGATAGGGCTTCAACATAATTGTGACATAAAGATCATAATTTACAATCGCATTCGCAACTCTTATGTTTATTTAAATTTTGCCATCTTACCTAATGAAAAAAAATGTGTCAACGGAGAAGGTAGCATTGCTAATTGTTTGAAACATGACATTCCTTTCAGTTACTGTCCGTAGGGTCTTATTTTCTGCAAACAGATAAAAGTGCAGCGAAAAAGAGAAAGGCTTAATCAATGAATTTTCAGGGAAAGTTTGGTCAATTTAACGATGCAGGTTTTGAAGATGATCACGGCTCGAGTCCATTTGACCGAATTAGCTCTGACTTTAGCATAAAAATTCAACATCCTTTCACTTTTTCCAGAAAGCAAATTTTAGTCAATATTTATTTGCACAAAAATATTAAATCTAGCAATTTCTCTATTCGTGATTAAACAAGTTAAAATAATTTTCAACTATTGTTTAAGAAGAGACAATTTATATTCAAATGTTCTACATGAGGAAACAAATAATAATATTCAAATGTTCTACACGAGAAAACAACTAATAATATTCAAATGTTCTACATGAGAAAACAACTAATAATATTCAAATGTTTTATAGGAAAAAACAATTAATAATATTCAAATATTCTAGAGGAGAAAACAATTTATATTATTCAAATATTTCACTAGAGAAATCTTAATCCTTTTTTATCTTTAATTTAAACCTGTTTGTACATTTTATTTATAAAACAACTCTTTTCTTACCAGCAATGGAAAATACTTGAAGATATGTGTGTACCAGAACGACCCAACCCAAGGATAATACTCTGAGGCCATGAAGACAAGTCAAGCTGTCCCTTGCCGGAGGGTCGGTATTTATAATTTTACCACCATTCACGATTGGGTTGAAGGACAAAAGGCACCTGAGCCATATATCTGAAAACATCATTTTCATTACAACAATTGTCGCAAAATGAAAAATAAAAAAAATTATAAAAATTATTCAAGTTTTTATAAAACGTTTTTTACAATAATTGATTAATTTAGCTTTATTTACTGTAATTTGCATAATATCAGAGCCTTTTTATCCCCTTTTTATAACTCTAACTTTTAGCCAAAATCTATATTTAGGCTTAATTGCTGGATTTGCCAAACGCCGGCAGCATACAGGCTAATTTCTGTAAATTCTTCAGAAAAATTTAATTTTAAATTGCTCTTCAGATTTTCAATTGAAGCGTTTCTTCAATATTTTTCTTAATCCTAAAAATTGACTGTCCGCGTGCAATAACTGCCTCTGAGCTCACACGTAACTTTTTTTTGTAGCCAGAATCTGATTCAAGGAGAGAATAGTGATTTACGCATAGAGGCAGTTATTGCATGCGGCTCTTCAGTTTATTATATTGAAATTTTATCTTAGAAATCTTAATCTTTAGAAATCTTTGATAAAGTTGCAAAAATGTTAAAATATAGCGTTTAGTAATGTAGGGCTTGTTATAAATAGAAAAATAGAATTTTATGTGACGCACATTATCACAATTTATGTGAAGAAATGGACCTTAGAGCGAAAAAATTGTAGGTTATGTTTGATGAGTGTTTTAAAGGCAATGTCCTTTATAATGCTTCATATTTAATTTTCTACGATCCAGGGAGGGGACAATCCAGATTAAATTTGGCACAGGAATGATAGTGGTGGAGATCAAATTTATATTATATTTACGATTTCTAAGGGGGCAGCTGCCCCTCCCTACCCCAACGTAGATACTCCCATTTATAAATCAATAACAATTTTTCTTGAATTGTTTGTTTTGTATATACTGTCAAAAAAACTCTTGTTTGATTTCAGATAATGGGGATCCTCACTGCCAAACTGTACCACTTGGTGACAATACCTCCGCAAGTTCTTAATGCGCAAAATTTAAAATAACATATCTTGTTTAAGGTCAAATTTCAAAACTATGAAGTAATATAATTATATTATTGCATGGTAAATGATGAAGTTTTATACAATGTTAAAATTAATCAGTTTTTTCTAATAGAATTCTTTGTTTATAGCTTTTGTCATTTTTAGGTTATGTCAGTAGAAATTCAATTATTTTAAGAGAAAGTTTTAAAGCTGTGGAAATATATGTTTCAATTACGTCAATATACTTATAAATAATTAAATTCATCATCAAATTCCAGAATATTGTTTCTTAAATTAATTTCTTAAATTAATTAATTCTTTAGTTAATTGCTTTTAATTGTTTCTTAAAGAAAATCAAAAAAATAATTTGTTTACATTCAAAATAAAGCGCCAATAGAATCTTGCTATGATGGTGCCCTCTGATCTAAGCTTTACATATATTGAACCCCATTAAGAAGAGAGATTTAATCAGGTTAAAACTATCATCAAACATAACCTACAATTGTTTCCTTCTAAGGTCTCAGTTTTTAGAGCGCGTTGCATATTGTTTTTGAAATGGGGCCAAAAAGGTCAAAAAGTGTCATGGGGATCAATAAGCATTGATCCTTATGACGTAAGATGTATTGTTGAGTAAGCACAATAACTTTTCTTTTCAAAAACGTATCAAGAACGTATCACTTTGTAAACAAAGGCACCCTCTTTCATATAAATGATATTTCATCTATTCAACCCTGAAAGTTCAATAAACACATATTGTAATGGGGGAAACAAAAATTCGAAAATCCACTTATAAGCGATCTTTTCGTTTATTTCATAGTATTATATAGAGTATTTTTTTTTTCATAGATTTTAGAGAACAGTTCTTTTTATTTAAAATGCATAAACAATTTTATTAACAAAATAAACCAATTTTTAATATTCTAGATTTTTTGGCATTAAACAACTTCACAAGCATACGAAATTTTATTAAAATCGGTTCAAACGTTTTTGAGATACCCTGGAGTCATAATTATTCGTTTATATAAATGCACACACTGTTTATTTGAAAGTATAAATTTTATGTTAAAAATATCAATTTGATGCCAAGAAGTATCATCTTGATTCCAAAATTAATAAAGTAATTCTAAAATGTATCAAAAAAATCTTGATGTATTGAATAATTTTAACCTATCACAAATAAAGCTTGTGCTTCTTTCTGCTGCAGAAACTTGAGCAAAGCTAAGAAACGTGGAATGTTGTGCCATCTACCATGCTCATATCTGCTGCAACTCAAGTTAAGCCGTACTCAATTTGAGCCCAGATTTTTTTGTCCTACTGCATTTGCTTAAATTTGAGAATAAAAATTCTACATATAAATTATATATTACATCTAGATTCTATGTTAAGCGCTCCGAAGAAAGGTACCTTAGAAAGAAATAATTTTAGGTTATATTTGATGACAATTTTAACTTGATTAACTGGTCACAGTATGTGTGTACATATTTTAAATAAATAAATTAGTAGACGCTTGGACAATTCGCATCAGGATAGCAATTAAATTCTTTTAATTCTATCATACCCTTTCATTTTTTGAATCGCAGAAAATAGAACACGTATTTTTAACTTCTTTATTTTAATATTCACTCGTACTTTTATTTTAAATAACATTTCCAATGTACGTAAATTATTGATTTTACGTCGGACTAATCACGTAATAGAATGCTACAATCGGCTGCGAACTGTTTTTGAGCGATAAAACATTGACGTTAGACATACATGTATACGTACATGCACATTATTGCACATATACATACGTGACAAAAATTTATTTGTTAAAATCCTTCATCGAATAAATTTGAAGAGAAAATGGAAATTCGTCAGGTCGAAAATCGAATTCGAAAACAATTTTTCGCTTGAAAAATATGTAAACGAAACATTGAAATTACACTAGCCTAGAAATTAACTTGAAAGCATAATCTAATACTCAATGTGTGTATTTAATTCAACTTTCTTTTGTTAATCTTGTTTCAAATTAAAATCAAAACTCACTCTCAGCTTGTCAAACCGGAAATTAAATAATGTAATGATGGAATAAATCCACTCGTTTTATTTTTTTACATGTACATGATACGTTTTTTTATCATGTACATGATACATTTTTTTATCATGTACATGATCCATTTTTTTTATCATGTACATGATACATTCAACGAGATTGTCACCGAGAAATCCGCACAGATGACTTCTCAGTGTTCAAATCGATGGTCTGTCATTAATTATGTCATCGAGAAACACGAGAAATCATCGTCCAGATGGAATGGCATATCAGTAGCAATTCCCCAGGAGTAACAGGACTCAACATTTTTCAGAATGTTCAGTCCCTTGTTTACAACCCATCAAGATAATGCGGCCATCTTGCTGGTCACTCCAGCGCATGCGCAGAAGAAGCTCCCCATAAGCCATGCATTTATATGAAAGAGAAATAAATACCAATATAATAATATTTCAAACTTGTTTTTGATGTTTTGAGAATGTGACGCACTTTTAAGAATGGGACCTTAGAAGCGAAAACTTATAGGTTATGTTTGACAGTTTTAACCCGATTAAATCTTTCTTTTTAATTATCTGCAATTAAAAAGAGGCTTTATTGACAGTATACAATCTGTTAGAAAATGCTATTTTTGAATATAAAAAATTGTAAATGTAACTTTAATCACGTTGAGACTATCAACGAACATAACCTACAATTCCTTTGTTTATAAGCTCCTTTTCTTCAGCACTCTGAAGAAAGGGATCTTAGAAAAAAAAGAATAACCAAATATTTATTCGAACTTTATCCCTCAATGTTATATCAACCCCAAATCTCTTAAGATTTATTCTCTAAAAGAATGTGCATCATTCTTCGAATATTTACTTAATGGTTGTCAAATTCATCAAGATTATTTTTCAGCTACAACGCTTGTCTAAAAAAAAAACCCCTATATGCGGGCTCTGTAAAGATAACTGTCTGTAAAATACCCTGATGATCAGTTTTTTTGCTAAAGAAAATTCTTCACAATCGTAATCTTGATCACCATTAAAACTACGGATACGGATTTATGTATGTCACATATATAAATATAAAACAATGCTTCCCCATGAGGATGCAATAAAAGTAAAGTTCGGAACATTACTGCTTTTAAGGAGAAATCAAACAAACAATGAAAGTGAGGTTATGCTTTTGTGCAAAATTTTGCTTTTTGGAATAAAAAGAAAATCTGGCATTGCAAATTTTTTTTAGTCAAAAGGTGCCAAATATTATTTTGAATAAAATGAACCAATAAAATGTACATTTGAACAAAAATTAAAAAACTCAATTTCCCACAACAAAATTCCATTTCTATAGTTTCGTCCCAGGAAGTGCATTTTAAAATTTTTTTTGTTCAAATCTACATTTTATTGGTTCATTTTATACAAAATAATATTTGGCACCTTTTGCCAAAAGAAAAATTGAAAAAATAGATTTTGTTTCCATTTCAAAAAGCAAAATGTTACACAAAAACATAACCTCACTTTCAAAGTTTGTCTGGTTCCTTCTTTAAAAAATTAGCAAAAGTCCAAAATCGCACATTTTGAATACACTCTCATTTTTGATGAGAATGTAAAAATGCAAGTTACGTAGATGAAAAAGAATTGTGTACAGAAAATGCAATACTTTTGTATTTCAAAACACGGATACGAATCTTTTCATTTCTCTGGCTCCATTGTCCTTAATACAAAAAAGAATTCAAGATTTAATAAATGGGAATATGACACGACTTTGAAAAAAAAAATTCTGACAAACTGGACAAGTGCTACTCTCTACGTACCATGTACGTATACAAAAATGTGTAATAAATTGTATCACCTTCTTCCTTTTTCACTTGAGCAGGGTGAATATCATTTTCAACGTCCTTTGAAATTTTTTCGAATATTTCTTTGTTGGGGTGACTATGAATTGGTATCCTGTGCTCCTGGGGCAAGTTTTCCATGTAAGAACAGTTTCTTTCATTGTTGTTCGAAGTATTAGAAAAGTCCGGTTCGTCTATATTGGAAATAGTTCCGTATTTATAAATAGCTGAGCAAACCATCAGGAATATTATAACCGCTCCAACACCTCTGTAACAAATATAAATTGTGTTCTATTATTAATAGAAAAATTAAATTTAATAATAATAATAATAATAATAATAATAATAATTCCTCGAAGGCAAAAGTCTTCTGACGATTCCGAGGGATGATAAAGGCTCCAAAATAAAGGTTACTGGATTTTTAGTGAGTCGGGCCGGTAGCAGTTCGCCGGTTTATTTTTGTTTTATCAACCCCAAATACCCTCTGATTCGGCCCCTAGGGATCTGTATACAGATTTTTCCCAAATATTCCCTAATAAAAAAAAATAATAATCTTAATAATAATAATAATAATAACAACAACAACAATAACAACAACAACAACAACAACAACAACAACAACAATAATAATAATAATAATAATAGTAATAATAATAATAATAATAATAATAATAGTAATAATAATAATAATAGTAATAATAATAACACCAAAAATATTTGAAATCTCTAAACGAGACAGATTATTACCGTCTAGAAATTTTCTAATTGCCCCGACCTGGGGCAGGTCGGGTATCCCCAAATCAAACACCCTGCCTGGAAATTCTACCGTGGCGGTAACTAGGGCGAAGCTAGCTTTTTCAATCTTGACTTCAAACGTCTGAACAAGTTTCCGCCTAGTTTGATGCCAAGGTTGAGCCAGGATGCAAGCTAGGGCAAAACTTGGGCTAAGGTATAGCCAAGCTAGGGCCAAGTTAGTGTCAAAGTAAGGTTTAATTATAGTCAAGGTAGGGTCATAGTTATAACCAAAATACGATCAAGCTAGGGCCAAGCTAGGCCCTAGGTATGGCCAATGTAAGAGTCTTGTTATAGTTAAGTTAGGGTCAAGGTAGGGCCTATTTATAGCCAAGGTAGAACAAGGTAGGGTCTATTTATAGCCAAGGTAAAACAAAGTAGGGTCTAGTTATAGCCAAGGAAAAGCCAAGCTAGGGCCAAGGTGGGTCAAAGTAGGGTCTAATTTTTGCCAAGGTAGGGCCAAGATAGGATCTAGTTTTTGCCAAGGTAGGTCAAAGTAGGGTCTAATTTTTTTCAAGGTAGAGCCAAGATAGGATCTAGTTTTTGCCAAGGTAGGTCAAAGGTAGGATTAAAGTAGGGCCAAGGTAGGGTCTAGTTATGATTAAGGTAGGGTCAAAGTAGGATTTAGTTATGACCAAGATAGGGTCACAGTATAGCCAAGGTAGAGTCTAGTTTTTGCTAAAGTAGATCAAAGTAGGATCTAATTTTTGCCAAGGTAGGTCAAAGGTAGAATCTGGTTTTTGCTTACGTAGGGTGAAGGTAGGGCCAAGGTTGGGACTAGTTATTGTTACGGTAGCGTCAAAATAGTATCTAGTTATCGCCAAGGTTGGGTCAAAGTAGGGTTTAGTTATAACCAAAGTAGGGTCAAGCTACACCCAAGGTAGGGCCAAGGTAGGGAAAAAATAGGGCCAAAGTAGGGCCAAGCTAAAATCTCAGCGCCAAACTGTGTGGAAGCTTGCCTAGATGTTTCAAAGCAATATTGGGCCTAGTTTGGCAATTTCTATCCTGGTCGGGGCCCTATCAGGGCCACGTCGATCCAGCCCCATCAAAATCTGGCTCCGATCGGGTTCTAGATCCGGCGGCGTATCTGAAATTTCTGCACAAGTATAAATCTTTTTCCATTGCAATTGAAAATTTTAGGAAATCTGTTTTGAATTTCTTTTAATAATCATTGTACCCTACTCAATTTTTGACCCAGAAGATTATTTTGGAAAAAAGTTTCTATAATCACATTTCCTAAATCTCAAAGGGGACAGAGAAATTGCAAACTAAGAGAGTTTCTTTGAAGACTGAATCTTTTGAAGGTAATCTAGTTTTCGGGAAGTTGGTCACTTGTAGATATATTAAAGTTTGTCAATGTCACGACGAACGATGTTCTGGTGATTCCATTAAATACCATAACTTGAAGGGGCCTGAGGTTTACTTTCTACAACGTTAAGCTGTTTCAAAGCTAAAATACATGTTGTACAAGTAAACATCATCATCCTAAATAGCAAAATTATTGTGTAGAATAATCTTGAAATTTCAATATTATTGTTATTACTATTACTATTATTATTATTCTTTTTTATTGTTATTTATTATTATTTATTATTATTATTTATTATTATTTATTATTATTTATTATTATTTATTATTATTTATTATTATTATTATTATTATTATTATTATTGTTATTTATATTATTCTATATAATAATAATAATAAAATGCGAATCACTACAGCTCACATTTCGATTTTTTCAATTCTTTAAATAAGAATTATTTATCAGATTTGCGCACCTTACTATTTGTTACTGACGTTAACAACAATTTCGTCTAAGGCACACACGTTTCTTTTTTATTATTGTTTTTCTTTATTATTGTTATGCATCGACATATTATTTATTTTTGTTTTCTCTTATGTAAGTGCGGCTAAAATGCACTTTATAAACATTAGAACGTTTTATATTTCTATTTTTAGGTTTAGTTTTAGTTAAAGGGCTATTTTACGCCCGTATACATATGTATTTAAATAAAATAAAATAAAATAAATAAATAAAATAATCTAGAAATTTAAAAGGAAGCATTGGGAAACAAGTTTCTTCAAGTCAAACATTTATACGGTGAAACAAATGTTTGCTTGACCGAAACAATTTTACGAATTAAAATTATTTATTTATATAATAAATATAAAATACAAAATTATTTATTTATTAAAACAAATTATTTGTTGGAAAATGTTATATGTTTGTTTGTTGTTTGTTTGACATTAAATCAATGGAAAAATAATATCATGCAGGGGGGAAGGGTTTTTCGAATAGTATAATGTATGTCAATGGCCCCTCAAGAGTACTACATCTTTTTGAAAATAAAAATATGACATAAATGATAGAAGGGGGCCGGGGCTAGTTGGTGCAGATACAAGTTGACCCACTTTAATTTATTCATAAGTTGTTTTAGTCGAAAAAATTTCGTCCTCACATAAAAGTTGTGCATATAAAGAGATGCAATTCTATGCCAATTTTCATTATCATATCATCATTAATATGGAGAAAATCCATGAAAAACTGATTTTGACACTCAAAAGTAAATTGTTGGGCACTTGGCCTTTTAATGTTATTCATTTATAAATAATAATCTTAGAAAGATTAATTAAATTAATTAATTAATTTTTAATTAAATTTTTTTACTAAATAATAAATAATTTATTAAATGAAATTTTAAAATAATACATTAATTATAAATTGAGGGGTCCCGTACAATAACACGTTAGGCGCGAGAAGTTTTCATTTTCTACTTACAGTATTGGTCAGACGAAGCACGTAAACAATAGTACATTGTCTGACCATTACTGTAAGTAGAGAACAAAAATTTCGCGCGTCTAAAGTGGTGTTATTGCATCGGACCCCTCAATTATAAAATTAAAATTATAAATTTAATACCTATATTATATTAAATGAATTCATTTAATATTATTTATTTAAAAATTTCTTTTACATACTTTGAAATAATAAACTAAAAACTAAGTCTAATATGAAAAGTTATGTTCTAATGTTTAAACAATAAAATTGATACAGAAAAATGTACATGCACCGACTTATCCTGGAGCAAATTAGTGCATTTGCACGACTCGAAAAAAATTGTTGCTAAAAAATAACTAAAAGTGGTAACCGGACTATTTTTTGTAAAATCAAAGCTGGAATACTATAGAGAGAGTTTTTTGGGCTTTAAGGTTTTCATAAATTGGATATTAACCAAGTTTTACAACGAGTGCAAAATGCACCAACTAACCCCGGTCTCCCCACGACATAAATATATTTTTTTAACCTATAAAAATATCTAGGAGGTGATTATCGTGGTAAAATGCGTCTGAAAGTTTGGGTAGAGCGACGAATCACCACAATCAATTATGGATGGCTATTATCAAAACCACCTCAATCAAGTCCACTCAATATTGCTATTCGCATATTAGAAATTAGCCCCATTTCGAAAATGGCCTAGGATTCATAACATTCATGCCATTCGTAACATCCATGCCATTCTTAACATTCATGACATATAACCCGCCCACATAGCACCAGAACTCCCCTGAAGGTTGCGAATGTTCAGGGGAGTTCTGGTGCTGTGCGGGCGGTCATTTTCCCGAAAACAATTTCCCGAATGTCTTTTTTCCCGAATGTCCTTATTCCCGAATACTTTTTTCCCGAATTCATTTTCCCGAATTCATTTTCCCGAATCTACTTTCCCGAAAACCTTTTTCCCGAATAAATTTTTTTATATCGTTGTTGACTAAGGTCAGTTTTTAGATTTATGTGAGTGTATATTAAGTCCGTCAAATTTTATTAGAATCGGTCAATTCCTTATATCGAGAATCGACCTCTTTTAAAGAGGTCATTCTATTAAAAATACACTGAAAAAAAAAATTATTTGATTCAAATAATTCAAATTATTTGAAAAATATTTATTTGGTTCAAATAATATTTATTTGAATTTAAAAATTAT
>WNHD01004600.1:0-11044 GCA_011057455.1 Ganaspis sp. Gsp50 | reverse complement strand
TAACAAGCTGATGGTGGCAGCGGTGGCGATTCGTTTTCGCGTCGCTGTCAGCCACGCTACTTTTGGTACTTTTACTACCTTGTAGTTAAAAGTTACTATTGTTACTCGACACTGTTTATTTCTTTGTGCGATTGAAATTTGCTTCTGTAGTTTGGTTATTTCTGGAAAATACTGGTAGACAAGGCTCCGCGATTTAGTTCGCTGGTAGACATGGCTCCGTTAATCCACTAATAACCGAATAGTAAACCAGGTTTGTCAATTCAACCGCAAACAAATTTTCAAATAAAAGACGCTTCAATTCTAGTGTTGAGTGTACTCAGACTAAGCTTAATTATAAGCTTATTCGTTCAGTCATAGTAAAAAGTATTGGTAGACAAGGCTCCGCGATTTAGTTTGCTGGTAGACATGGCTCCGAAAATTTACTAACGACTGAGTTACCATTTTCACACTTAGAATCGTTATCCTAATGTTTATCGACTGAACTTATCCTGGCAGACAAGGCTCCGCGATTTAATTCGCTGGTAGACATGGCTGCGGAAGTTTTATCAAAGAACTAGAAGTGTTTGAATTAAGTAAAATAATTCTTTACAAAATAAAAATAAAATTTTCTTTTATCTATCCAACTCTTCCTTGAGCGTCAAACGATACCATGCGTAGACATCATGCCGGGTGACAATCGAAGAAGGGGAAAAAGATCGCGTAGACACGATAAGCCTAGAAAGGAAAATAGTTTAAAAAATCATAATATGAAAACTGAGACTGTGTCCGTGAATGAAAATAGTCCGACACCTAAAAATACCTGTTCCGAAAAACCTTCAACTTCGTTTCAAAGCCAAAAAACGGTTCCATACGGTTGGGGAGAGTTCTCTGAATTTTTCGAGAGGTTACTGAATAAAGCCGACGAAGAAATCAAACGGGCACATAAAGTTCGCAATTCCGCAGTGAGAATGGAAAATTGAAAAGAAATGAAAAGAAAATTTCGTGTTGATCCTACTTCAATTTCTCATTATGACAATTTCGGTATCAGGAGTAGTTGTTGAAACTACTACGTCAAAGTCCATTCGGATAAATTTGACAACGGAGTCGCGTTCATTACGGTTGATACAGGCGTAAATAAGAATTTCATTTGCTGGACCATGCTTAATTGTGAAGTCTCGGGCGAAATTATTATCGATTACCTACACGACGAGATTGTTGAAACATCGGGAGTAATCTATCTGCCCATAAAGGGGGTACTAATCTCTTTCCATGTTTGAGACCATTATCACGAAGCTATCACTGATCTTGAAGATCACGTAGGAATTCTGGGTTTGGAAGGACTCCATGAATCAGGATTACTTCCAAACAACTCATTAGATTTCGTTCTCTTGGTTCAGCGTCATGGCATTTTAGTTGATACGGAAAATGACAATACCTACGACAATTAGAATATGTAATAAAGGCAAGATCTCTCTAGCTGTGCAATCCAAAAATATCTATAGTTGAAGCGTGTCCCTGACCGTTGACCTCAACTTGAAACGCAATTTTATTTGTTGTTCTCGTCTTAGCGACGATTGTACTATCCTGGGTACGGCTGACGAGGAAGCAATCGACGGTGAATTTGTCAGAACTCTGGGAATAATTTATTTGCCAATCAATGGGGTCCAAATTTGGTTCTATGTACTAGACCCTTATTGCGAACCCGTGATTGAAGGAAAAGCTGGTGTTGTAGGACTGGAAGGAATCCGCAGTGCAGGATTACTCTCTGAACTATTAATACAGTAATTAGATCATAGAAAACATTACAGAAAACGAATTCATTGATTCGACTTTACTCGATTCAAAGAACAGTGACTCTGACTCGTTGGTTGTCAATACAGTGCCGCGACATTGGAAAGGGCCGTGCTGGATTCTAAGTAGTTGGAATCAAAGAAAGAGTTATCCTCCTTTGTATTTCGAAACAAATGGAAACGATGGCCTGCGTACAATCTCTCCGTGCAGGAAAGCATCCGCGCTGATTCTGACACATCTGCGCTGTTTTCCAATTTACTGATTCATAGAGTTTTCTTCTTTAAAAATAAAATTGTTCCCTAGTAATTTCGCTTGCCATGACCTTCCGTCATGTCTGGTGTGATTGGAGAACCAGTCGTCCCTATGACAGAGAATGAACGAAAACGAAAACGATCCGGTAAAAAGCACGCAGGGAAGACGACTAGTTCTGTTGTAATTCCAGCGAACTCCTTAATTTATTGGAATCTTAAAAATTCGTCAATTAAGACAAGGCCGATCTGCAGAGTGGCCCCAACCATTCGTCCAGTACCCGAACCTACGCCAGCACCTGAAACCCGACCACCTGTTGAGTACGAAGTAATCAACCTCGAAGTAGAAGCAGCTTTGAACCTTCGACAAATAGCTTATAGAGAAGAAAACCACCGTAGAACGGAAAATATTGTACCCCGCCGAGCGACCCCTTCTGCTATAGAAAGTTCATCAGACACTGATGTCACCGAATACGACTCAGATGTTATGATGTTAGACTAGACTATTAAGACCCGTTTGAACCTCATTACACTTTAGCTCAGGATGAAATGTTTCCCAGAGTCTATAGAGTAGTGACGGGATTTTCACGAGATGAATGGGCGGAAGTAACAGATAGGATTCAAGGCGTAGAAGATTATTGTACCAAGCTAGAAATCCACCATTTAGCTCTAAGTTGTCAGTTAGAACGACTTCAGAGAAGGATACAATTTCAAAATAAGTGCCTAGCTGCCCTTTCCGGCTCTAACGACTCCTTAGCATTAACCGTGATAGACTTGAAAGAAAAGGCTAGAAAATACCAAGAAACACTCGATTCCTTAGTCGAAGAATTCGGACGACTTAGTCTGTAAGGGTATAAATGTCCCCCGAGTGCAGAGTCGTTTATTTTGACAACACACCAGAACAATTGATTCGATTAGAGAACCGACTGATGATCCTTATTAGGAAAGCTATCATCTTGAATAGGCGTAATCACGAACTAAAAGGACAACTCGGACAATTGTAACTACTTAGTGACCTTTTCTCTCGTACTATAGGACACATATACGACCAAGCAACGCAACTTAAAAGATCGGTTGTCAACCTTGAGAAAATGATGCGTAATTTGAGGCTAGACTAGGATAGTTGTTTGAATAGTTGAATCTTATTTCAGCCTTTACACAATTGTTCCTTTTGCAGGAATAATCAACGGCGGCGAAAGTGTAGAAAAGTGACACCCAACGACCCAAAATCTAAAACTGGATACGAATTGTACTTACTTTAGCATTTTGTTTTATTAACATTTTCAGGATGCCTAACAGCCCTCCAAACGCTACCCACCATATGGGAGTGCAAATGGACGGGGAGTTCGCAAACTTATCAGGTCCCGTCCTGGGGCAAGACGCAACCACTGCTATGGCGGCTGTCCTAGAGTGCATGACCCTGCAGCAGAGCACGTTCCATATCCCTTCTTTTGATGGTCGCACCCCTCCCTTAAGAGAATTTTTACAGGATGTAGCGAATGGTGCGGCGTTCATCACCGAAGCCACTGAACCCGAGTTCATTAAAGCCGTCCTAAGCAAATTAAAAGGTGCGGCAAGAGAAAGCGTTCGCGACAAGAGATTTGACAAGGTCAATGACCTTATTTCACATTTAAAAAAACGGTTCGCGTCGACAAAGAAATACCAATGGTACTTGGAAAGTATCATGACAATTAGACTGAAACAATCTGAGACAGTGAGTGCCTATAACGATCGCTTGCAGGGTTTGATAAATGGCGCAAGGCACACTCTGGACGCTAAATACAATAAAAGGTATAAGGAAATCGTCCGGGCGGCAAGTGACTCAGAAATTGCCGAAACTGACATAATATTGCGCCCCTTAATTGATTATGCGCTCGAATCCTTCGTTAGAGGCTTACCGGAGGAAATGTCTACCTTCGTCGACACGAGAAATCCAAACAGCCTTGGGGAAGCATTCGAGCATGCTCTCAGCGCAGAGGAACGTCAAAAGTATTCAGATCGATCAAGAACATCCTCATGCCACATTACAAAATCCGAAGACCGACAGAGGACCCCTAGTCCTTATTCGAGACAAGTGGAAAGGGGCGCCTCCCTCGATAAGAGAAGAAACCACGGTGATAGAGATTCCACCCCTTCTAAGCCTCCTCGAAGCAATGATGTCCTCCAGTTTACGCCTGAACAATTGGCATCTTTTTATCGATCAATGATGCCATCATATATGCAACCCGTAAGGTTCCCTTCTGTTCCTCCATACCAACCTGCGTACCAACCTCCGTATCAACCCCCACCATCATATTCCCATGAAGGGAGCTATCAAAGACCCAACCCTACGTACAAACCTAACAATACCCCCCCGCGAACGGTGTCTCCTGGTCCACAGGTAAATACCAACCTTCAGCAGGGTAGTATAAACTTTCAGCAGACTCGACTCTCAGACGCGGCAGCGAGTCCGACTCCCCAGCGTCAAAAGAGAGTCCACTTTGTGGAGAACTCGGTAGGGTCCTTACAGCAGGAACCCAGGCCGAGGACTCCCCAGAAGTGCGGCTAACTGCAATGGAGTTTAGAGACCCGATGAACGATTTCCTTGTCGACCCTGGATCTGACACAAACCTTATCAAACTGTGTGCCCTGAAGCCCGAACTCACACTTACCAGGACTAAGTGCGCTGAGATTACGGGAATCACTGGACACACCGTAAAGACACTAAATACTATAGATATCACAATCTGCAAGTTCCCAGTAGAATTCCATGTGGTGAAAAATAGCTTCCCAATCTCAACCCATGGTATCCTGGGAAGGCCCTTTCTAAGAGAAGAGCAGGCCCAAATCTCATTTAGGCACAACACTCTTGTCACCATCACCAATCCGGTCACTCCCATTCCTTTCATTGACAAGGAATCGCAGAAGGCCAAACAAACCTTGCAGTCAGATATCAAGCCATTCGCCAGGATTTTTCGCATAAAAGCGAGAACGAGAAAGCCAGTGGCAATTGGAGTGACCAATCCAGGGTTAGCCGAAGGTTACCTTCCCCGAGTTCAAACACCTTAGGGCACTTATTTAAGTGAGTCTGGGGTAACCAGCAAGCATGGCGTTTGCCATGCTATGATCCTAAACACCACCGAAGAAGATGTCGATGTTCATATTTACCTTTTGATTTCTGCAAATTCTCTGGCCAGGAGTCTTTGGACCCCGAAGCAGAAATCTTGCAGGAAGGTAACTCATTCCACAATCGAGTTTCAATGGTTAATAGTGCTCTACATACTTCTCATCTGAACTTAGAAGAGAAGTAGTTGGTAAAACGATGGGCTGAAGATTATGCGCGAATCTTCTCGCTCAATCTCCTCCCCCGAATCGTCTGATGACGATACCAACCCCAAGTCTGGTGATGCTCCTAATTCTGAACCCCAAGGAACAATTCACCAATGGACTGAACCCCTCACTTACAGACGTGACAATTACGCAAACTTTCTGTCAGAGGATTGTGAACCAATTGACTCTATTTCTAAACTTCTGATAGCTACCGAAAAAATTGACCTACAAGACATTAGGGACAGCAAACCCATGAAAGGGCAGGTATATGTTACTCTTAACGGTCGATATAGAGTATACTCTATCTTAGTCAAAAAACGGCATTTTGACGGAATCGATTGGAGAGACGTAACGCAAGGCCTAAAGAACCTACAGCAAGCCCTTGCCCTAGATAACCAAAAACACTGCAGGATTGCCAATTCAGGAGACCTACTTGGAGCGCTCCCTCAGAACAAGATGACGGAGCTTTTAGCAGGAATATTCCGCGGTGGCGACACAGACATTACCTTATGCCACGGTCAAATCGAAGCCCCTCCTCGTGAAATGCGCCCAAAAATCATAGCAGAATATCACAGTAGTTTGATAGGTGGTCACAAAGGGATAACAAAAACCTGCCGAAGGATACGCGAAAGATATTATTGGCCGAGGTTACGAGACGAAGTCACTGAGTTTGTTCGATGCTGTAAAAGCTGTCTTGAAAACAAGCTTTCAAGGGCCCGAACTCGTGAGCCTATGCTAATAACCGATACGCCTGCAATACCTTTTGATAAAGTTTCCCTCGATACAGTAGGAAAATTTGGAACTACACCCAATGGGGACAGACATATTCTCACTATGCAAGATAACTTTAGGAAGTATTGCATCGCTGTTCCCATCCCAGATATCCGAACCACCACCATAGCTCATGCTGTAGCGACCAATCTTTTCTCGATGTATGGTGCACAATGATGTGTGCTTACCGATAGAGGAGGGACCTTCATAAGCTCTTTGATGCGAAAGCTCGAACGAATCTTTGGTGTAAAACAACTCACCACGTCCGACTATCGACCGCAAACCAACGGTGCACTGGAAAGGAGCCACATTGAGTTGACAGATTACATTTAACATTACGCGAAGGATTATGACGACTGGGATCGTCTGCTTCCTTTCGCCACGTTTTAATTATAACACGTCCGTTCATGAGGCGACCAACTTTACACCATACGAGTTGGTTTTCGGACGCATGGCTCGAATACCCAGTTCTTTCCCTATGGGACCAGATCTAGAGACCTATGGATCTTACCTAAAAGATCTTGTCATTCGCATGCACGAGCTGCAAAATTTAGCAGCAAGCAGTTTGGCAAGAGCTAAACAACGCTCGAAAGAGTGCTACGATAGAAAGGCTCGTCCATCGAATGCCAGGATCGGTGATCAGGTCTACGTATACAAGGAAATAAAAAAAAAAGTTCGATAATCGAGCCCATGGTCCGTACACTGTTGTGGGGCTCACCCAAAACAACAACGCAACGTTGTCCTAGAGGACGGAAATGGCGAAAAATTCGCCAAGCATAAAGATAAAATAGTGGTTACTTATTTGTAACCATTATCTTTCACACAATATTAATAATTTTTTAATTCTAGGGGGAAAATTAAGAGAGGATGGAAAGGAAGCCTACGATGTCTGTGACGATTCTAACCATTTTCTACCTCCTCCAACTACAAACAGCCGTTCCAGGAGCCAGCCATACCAACCCCAGGAACTTCTAACTGGGGACCACTACCAAGTCACTCGTTTTAAAACTAGCCTCGGAATATACTATGAGTACATCGGAGAAGTGAGGAGATCCAACAGCAATTGGAGGATAGTCACATTCCTTGATGTCAACATGCAGAGTCAGAACCACGACGAGCTGGTATCCCGATTGGTGAAGGCGAGAGAGCTGTGTACCCCAAAGGACAGCTGGTGTTGAATTTCCTTCATGTTTTTCCTGAATTTCCCTTGGGAGGATAATTGGGAAATTGCCGCAGCATTACATACAAAGCTCCGAGGAAAAGTAAGGGAATTGGAAAGAAGGAACACAAATCCCAGCTTTGTTCAAAACGAAGCGTACTCTTGCTCGGCTTTCTCGGAAAACTTGGCGGCCCCATGAACTTCACGAACAAATAAGAAAGCAAGACGAAACATTAAAGAAAATGCATGACGAGTTTGAAGAATTACACCAAGACATCGCTCAACAATGTAAGAATCTTGAAGACACTAAGTATCGAGAACTTACCTACGAGCTTCTTGGTGGCCTCAAACTGGGGCTTGAACGTAACATACGAACCTCATCAGAAATGTTGACAGCAGTCCATCTAGCCCGGAAAGGACAGTTACACCCTGAATTTATCTCCCCTGAACAAGTGAAACCAATTGTGGAATATCTGAGTAGGCATTTACCAGATGTTAATTTCCCAGTGCCAGGACCGCCTATTAGCGTCGACGACCTTCTCCTAGTCTCCACAATCACTACACTATGCGAGAATCAATCCGAGAAATCCGGAAATTTAATAAAAATATCCCAAGAGTTTCTGAAATGCATTACAAAATTTTAACGATATATACTCCAGTATAATATTTCAAATGTCAATATTTTTATTTGTAAAATATTTTGAAAATAAAAAAAAAAGTAGTAGGCAACTTTCAACGTAGAGCGAAGTTCATGATAATAAATTTTATCTATAACATGCCGGGTTTCTATAACTCTGGAAAACATGAAAAACCTGGAATTCTCATGGAATTTCATTATTCCTCATGGAATCATAGAAGTCTGAGGGGATTTTCATTTATATCATTGAAATTTATTTTAATTAATATCTTTACTTTACGATGTGCATTACGTTTTGCCAAAATTAATAATGATCTACGGAAAAACTCGAAAATACTTCAATATATTTAAAAATACTTAGAATGTTTTGAAATATTTCCAATTACTTAAAACTACTTTAAAGTACTTCAAACTACTTCAAATTACTTCAAAATATTCAATAATACTTAAAAGGTCTTTGGAATATTTTAAAATGCTTCAGACTAATTCAAAATATTTCAAAGTGCTTCATAATACTTTGAGATATTTAAACATACTTCAAGTGTCTTCATTAGTATTTTAAGTATTAAATAAAGTATAAAAAGATTTTACAGTATTAGTCTTTAAAAACACTTTAAAAATAAATAAATTGTTTCAAAGTACTCCAGAGTACTTCAAAATACTCTAAAATATTAAAAATATTAAAAATACCTAAAAATACTTTAGAGTGCTTTAAACTACTTCTAAATACATCAAAATAATTACAAATACTGAATATTTCTTTAATGTTGATTTATTGATTTATTGATGATAATTCAAGATACTTAAAACTACTTTAAAATACAACAGATTATTGCAATGTAATCAAGGATATTAGCATTTTAAGTATTGAGTAAATTATTTAAAATAATAGACTCTTATAGTATTTTTCAGGTATTATAGTATTTTGGAGTACCGCTTGAAAATATTGAAAAATACTTCAAGGTGTGTGAAAGTGGTTCAGGGTATGTGGAACATTTCCAAATACTTAGAATGATTTTAAAATTAAACATAATGATTTTGAATAATTAAAATTCTGACAAAACACTGAAAAATCAGGCTCTAAAGTCCGGGAATTGCCGGGAATTTGAAAAAGCCAGTTCGCTAGACACCCTGATACAACATATTTGACAATACTCAAATGATCATTTCTTAATTTTTATCAACCATTTCGAGTTTATTCCTATTTAAATTTTAAACTTACTCAAAAATTGAATTCAGATTTGTAACTAGTGAATTACGCGGTATTACACGGTATTACACGTTATTACATGCCATTCTGCGGTGGTACAGTCGGCGTCATATATGCCTTAACATCCGGCCAAAAAATCCACTAGCAAAATTCTCGTTTGAAATGATTTTCCATCCGTGGTTCCCTTCACTTTAATAGGATAGCAAGGATGGGAAATTACTTATACGAGAATTTTGCTAGTGGATTTTTTGGCCGGATGTTAAGGCATAAATGACGCCGACTGTACATACATACTATGTATAACAAAATTATTTCGATTTTATACATATTATTTATAAATTCACTTTTAAATAATTAAATTATACAAGAAAGTTAATTAAATTAAGTATTTTCAAAATTTCAATTCAAAAATTTCAAAATTCCAATAAAATTTCAAGTCGAAAGTATATTACACGCATGCGCAACATTCATTTACTTCGGCCCTAGAAAATCTTATCATGATAAAAGAAAAAACATGTCATCTGTTCTTTTTGCTCTAATATAAAAGAAAAAACATGGCATCTGTTATTTTTGCTCTAATGCTTAGGGCGGAAATTTTTGACGTCTGCGCACTAAAAACTTTGTGAAATGAAAAGGTCTATTCACCGTAAAGACAGTTGTTGATTGATACTGCTGTTATATTGCAAGTATCTCTTAAGTTTTACGTATTTTATGCTTCAAAGCAAGCGGCATTATTTTTGTTTACAGTATTTATATCGTTTACGTTTTGATATTGAGTGAAAAAGAACAAACTTTCACTTCTTTATTGTATAGTTTAAAGAGTCACACTACAGTGTAAATTCTTCGGAAACTATGGATTCATATATTATCCAGGTACATTTATATTAACTTTAATACAGGTTATGCGCTGACTGGTATGTATAGAAAAAATTAGGAGCAAGAAAACAAAAGTGAATAAATCCACACTGTAAAAAATTTCTCTGTAATTTTACATACTGTGTATGAGAGGGAAATTACCACTTCTGCGTATGTCAATTTTACAGAATATATTAACTTCACATTGAGGTTATGTGAATTTACTAACTAAATGTATAATTACAGTTCTGTGTAATTTTAAAGAAATATTTTAAAAAATCAATTTTCTTGAAAAATTTCCAACTGATCTATGGCAGCTGTTGAGATAATTATATTAAATTTTGAACTCATTTGAATAACTCTTTATAATTTTATTACAGCATTTATTATATATACTTATGATTTTCAGAAAAGCTTTCCTAATGTTAGGAATAATTTCAATTATTTATAGGTAAAATTATTTTTCTGATCAAGATTGATTTAACTATTAATGTAACTTTCCTGACTCTATGTGATCATACACATTGAAAATGCGTTTTTAATAGTAAATTTAGTAATTTCACAAAATACTTGATATTTACATTTATAGAATGTGAAAAAACAAAAAAATGTAATTTTACACTGGACAATAAAATAAATCCACATACCGGGTATGCGAGGAAAATTACCATCACTCAGAATGGTAAATTTACATTGTACTTTGACATCACAGCGCGCCTTAAAATCGCTTCACTCAGTACTGTAAAATTACAGAATTATGTACTTCTAACCTCTAAATCATTAATATTATCCAACCCCTCTGACACTCAAAATTAAAAATGGTAAATATGTTGTTATTCACCACGGTAGCGCCACTTGTATATTGAGGTTGGAATTCTAAAAATGCATGGAGAAACATCTAAAAAATAAGCTTGTTTACTTAGAAAATATTTCACCACTTGCACTTTTTAATCGCAATAATCTTTAACATTTGTAGCACGTTTTATAAATTTTTACTTTAATAAAAAACATTAATTTTTTTAGTTTTAAGCAAAAGTATACATTTTAACGTAACCTCCAAATACATTAAAGAACTTTCTGCGCAG
>WNHD01004599.1:0-11570 GCA_011057455.1 Ganaspis sp. Gsp50 | reverse complement strand
ATTTGGTTGAGAAATGATAATTTATGGTAGAAAAAAGTGTGCAACTAATTTAAAAAAAAAAATTTTTTTAAAGAAAAAGTTCCCATCTCGTGAGAATTCTCCATATATATTATTTTTTTTTACAAAATATTATGTGCGAAAACGATAATAATTATTTACAATGACAAATATGTCATTGGATGCATTGTATCGGTACTATGTTAATTTTCTAGTCAAATAAAATTTTTTTCTGATTTTTCTTTTCAGTAAAACTAATAAGAAAATTAGTTTTAGAGAGATAAATTCTAAATTCTAAAACTATAATTAATAGTGAACAAGTAACTCCAGTAAATAAGAATATTTTAGTCTTTAGTATTCTAAATGTTTACTTGATAACAAAGCTTGCAGACCAAAAATTGTTCAATGATAAATTACCAATATAATGATTCATTTAAATATTGTATGGTTTCCCTTCTTGAACATTAATTTGCCCAGAGTAAAATTCAAATGAAATGAATTTTATACAGAAATAAGAACAAATTGAATTAGTCATGACAGAAGGAAAAATTTAATTCCAGAATTTTCCGATTTATTTTAATGTAGTTTATTTGATCAGACAAAATTTAGTATTTTTATTTGATTCTAAAATGCTGATACTTTTAATGAAAGAACAAATCCATATCCTAGGATATTGAACTCAGGTGTTAAGTAACATACTCAAGTTATTGAAAGAAAACTATGTCATAACCATGGTCTGAAAATTAATTTTAAGAGAAAGGAATTTCTTTTTAAGTTTAACAAACACTTTATTTGAACATTTTTCATGCTGATCCTTGTTATTTAAAACGACTGTACTAAATTTAGGCTGCCGGTCGGAAAAAATGGCTGCCGGTCGGGCTTGACTTGTTGAGTGACGCTCCCGGTTTTTGTTAAATTACGGTTTTATTGTGTTCTTCACAGTTTTTTGTTTTGTGCGACTGTGTTTTTGAGGTGCTTATGATTGACTATATTGTTAATTTCGTTAGCTGTTTTTGCTAAATCCGTTGTTTTTTTAGATATTAAGTTACGTGCTTAACTCTGGCGAGTGATGCATTGTATTATGTGCACAGTTGCATATTAAATATTGTTGTTTTGACCGGGTTGACTGCAATTATGAGAGTTTTTAATAGTGCTTTTACCTATTTAATTTTTTTTGAGTTATAACTTGTCTGTTGTTTAATATTTTTAAACTTTGTGAAACTTAGTGAAACTTTTGTGCAGTTCTGTACTCGTTACATTTTGGGTTGGTTTGTACTGACCACGTGGGTCCTACGTAAGGTGTAAGCTATTACTCAGTTAATATGCATCCTATAGTGACACAAACTCTCACACAAGCAAACCAGACAACCTGTGATGATCTGGAATCAGCTGACTTCTCTGCAACTGCGGAACAATGTTTTAGATGCAAAAGAAGAGTAGTTAAGGCTGTGTTATGCCCTGGTTGTAAATCTGCTTATCACCCAGCGTGTGCAGGTGACTCTGTTTTGATTCCTGGTATTGGTTTCAAAAAATGCTGTGTTACATCTTCAGTGTCTCCTTCTGTATCTAGTAATGATTTATCAAATCTCAACGCTCCTGCAGATTTTTCAGGCAATACTTCAACATCTTCTCAGGATGTAATACTGAACACCATAAAAGGTTTAAAGGATGATCTAACAAAGATAGATAAATCTATTCTAGACTTATCATCTAAATTTGACACTTTAAATGTGAAAGTCGATAACACAGCCAAATTAGTTGATGTTCATGAGGGAAAAATTGCTCGCATCGAAGGTACTCTTAAAAATATAAATGATAAAATGTTGTCTCGCTCTTGCATGAATGAGGTTATGGACCGTCTTTCTCGTTCTAAGAATCTAATTCTCTTTGGTTTAACTGAATTAAATGAATCCTCTTTACCAACTGATGGTCAACTAAATCCTCAAAACAAGTTACTTGATCACATTCATTCTGTATTTGATAAATTTTCTCCGCCTGATTTACTTCATGATTCTCGCTTAAACAGAATTGGCTTATTTGTACAGAACCAAAGAAGAGCTCGTCCAGTAAAAATTATTTGCAATTCTGTCCAAAATGCGAGAGTTTTGCACAAATCCTTCATGGATGCGAAGAGGAATCCAAATTATCGACAAGGGCTAACGAATATGAGATTGGCGTGGGATATGACGAAGTTGCAGTTGGAGGAGATGGAGGAGCTGAGAGGGGAAATGGAAACACGTCGTCTGGCAGGAGAAACTACGTTACGCATAACACATCGGAATGGAATACCATTGATAGTGTCATCGGGTCGGAGACCAACCTCAGTGTGATTTGCGCAAGTGCAGTCTCCAATAGCGGAGATGTGGTTAGTGGTGGTTCTGGTGGTGCTTGTGTTAGTAATTCCTTCCCTCATGCTTCTTCCGTATGCCCCACTCCAGCACTAAGTTTTGTTCAAACCGATTCAGATGATATCGTTATTTATTATCAAAATGTTAGAAGTATGAGGAGAAAATTGACTAATCTTAAAACAACATTAGTAACTGTAAATTATAAAATAATTATCTTTACTGAAACTTGGTTGGATTCTTCTATTAATTCTTCTGAATTAGGTTTTAGTAACTTTGATGTTTTTCGTTTGAACAGAAATGCTGAAACGAGTGTTTGTAACAGGGGAGGCGGTGTTTTGATCGCGTGTGACACATCTTTAAATGCCACTCTTGTAAATACGCATGTGTCTGGTATTGAGCACATATTTGTTAAATTTTCATTTAAATCTAAAGATTATATTATTGGAACCTTTTATATTCAACCAATAAAAGTCACTAGTGTATACTCACAAATTACTGATATATTTGAGTATATTGTTAATTTATTTCCTAATCACAGATTGTGTATTATTGGTGATTTTAACATGCCTTTTATAGAATGGTATCCTGGTTCGAGTAATGATATAACATGTATATCAAAGATACGCTCTTCTTCTGTATTTAATACGATAGCCGATAGAATGGCAAATACTTTGGATTTCTTGAATGTCAGTCAGGTCAGTCCTTTTACTAATGCTGTAGGTAATATCCTTGACCTAGTTTTTGTTAATTCTTTTTCTTATTCTTTAAATATCGCTTTAGAATCGTTGCTCGAAATTGATAAATATCATCCACCTCTTGTTTTTACGATTCATAATACTTATTACATTGAGCAGAATAGAGAATTGTTTTGCCAGCAGGGAAAATATGATTTTTCTGGGACCGACTTGACAGACATAAGTATATTCTTATCTAATGTAAATTGGAGTGAAGTACTGGACTCGCTTGATATTGATGAATCTGTGAACTCTTTTTACGATATTATATATTATGCCATAAGTTGTTTTGTTCCTTTCAAAACCATTCAGTTTTCTAGATTTCCCATGTGGTTCAGTAACGAGCTAAAGCGATTAGTGTTGTTAAAAAAGGAGGCACATATTAATTATAAGTTATCTAACGATGAGAGTGATTATTTGATTTTTTCGAACCTTCGTGCAGAATGTAAGCGCAAGTCTACTATTTGTTTTAAGTCATATTTGAGGCGTACGGAGACTGCTGTTGTTACTAATCCAAAAATTTTTTGGAACTATGTTAATTCTATTAGTGGTAATGTAAGAATCCCTAATGAAATTATTTATAATGGCATAGTCTGTAGTTCTGATGAGGATAGGGCAAATTGTTTTAAAAACTTCTTTAATTCTGTATATAGCTCTTTTCCGGCGAGTAACAATTCTGATTCTGATGTGCAATACTTTGATGCACCTGTAAATATACCTACCATAACCAGGCATTCTATTTTTGTTAAATTACAGAATCTTGATGTAAAGAAGGGTCCTGGCCCTGATGATATCCCGGCCATCCTTTTGAAGTCATGCTGCTATTTGTTTGTAGAGCCGTTATTTATCCTATTTAACCGATCACTTACTGTGGGACATTTTCCCTTTGTATGGAAGAGAGGTATTGTTATTCCAGTTCATAAGGACAATGATAAACGAGATGTAACGAATTATCGTCCAATTGTCATTATAGATATTATAGCAAAAGTTTTTGAAAGTTTAATCTCAGACTATCTATATACAAACTTAGAATCACTGATCATCAATGAGCAGCATGGTTTCATGAGGGGAAGGTCGGTAGTAACTAACTTGAGTCTTTTTTGCAATTTTGTTTTTAATGGTTTTGGGGATGGTATACAGGTTGATACAGTGTATACTGATATCTCTAAAGCTTTTGATAGGGTGGATCATTCGTTGCTTGTGACTAAGCTTAAAGCTCTGGGTCTCTCTGAAGATTTTCTTGTATGGTTTACTAGCTATCTCAATAATAGAACTTTATCAGTCAAAATTAATCATACATTCTCTGAAGTCTTCTTTCCAACATCTGGTGTTCCACAGGGATCGAACCTTGGTCCATTCTTATTCTTGGTTTTCATGAATGATATAAGTACCATTTTAAAGCCAGGGCACTTTCTACTTTTTGCGGATGATTTGAAAATCTTTAACAGCATCAGGGGTACTCAAGATCAGCTTAGTTTTCAAGCAGATTTAGATAAGCTCTTTGATTGGTGTGAAGACAATAGATTATCCCTAAATATTGGGAAGTGTAATATTATGTC
This sequence comes from Ganaspis sp. Gsp50, assembly GCA_011057455.1. NCBI lineage: Eukaryota > Metazoa > Arthropoda > Insecta > Hymenoptera > Figitidae > Ganaspis > Ganaspis sp. Gsp50. The sequence continues at coordinate 6,932 of WNHD01004599.1, read as the reverse complement.
TTTTTCAAGATCCTCTACTAAGTTATTATTTAATTACAAAATTGGCAATAGTTCTCTTCAAAGGGTAACCAAGGTTCGTGATCTGGGAGTCATAATTGACGATTCATTAACGTTCAATGAACACATTACTTATACTTTGAGTAACGCCTCCAGAGCTTTGAGCTTTATTGTAAGAAATGCTTCTGGCTTTACTAATATTGTTGCGTTAAAAGTACTGTACTTCACGTTGGTGCGTTCAAAAATTGAATATGCGTCTATATTATGGCGGCCTTATCAAGAGAGTACTTCTCAAACGCTGGAACGTATCCAAAATAGATTTTTGAGATTTGCAGCAAGACAAACCGGTATTCATTATGATTTTTACAGCCACGATTATTCTGATTTAAGATTAAGATTTGGAATTCCCTTATTATCACAAAGATTTTTATTTTCTGATTTAATATTTGTTTTCAAAATCATTAATGGGTTACTGAATTGCCCTGAATTGTCAACTTTGTTTAATTCTCGAATCCTAACTCCATCAAGATTTACGAGAAGTCCTCTTTTGTTTCGTGAGCCGCTATCCAGAAGTAATTACCAATTTCATTCTGTGATAAATAGATTACTTAGAGAGGTAAACCAGATTCATAACAGCGTCAACTTTCTCGATACGCCTCTTAGTACATTTGTAGTTAATTTGCGATCCGCTATTTTTAGTAGTAATATTCGGTAGCCATAAAAGCTTGTATTTAAATTTGTTATTTTAGATATTCTTTTTAAAAAATACATTTGTTCAATTGTTGTAATTGCGTACTGCCCGTATGATTTAAATAAATAAATAAAGAAATAAAGAAATTTGATTATATAATGTAGTATAATTTACAGGGTAGATTTGAACTATTACGTTAAATAACTTAATTTTTATTCGCTAATTTGAATATTATAGAATTTTATTGAATGACAGATTTTAATGTTGGCACAGAAATAACGTTTCTACATAAGAGAAAAATATGGTGTTTGGTAGCAGGTTGATTTTAACGGTAACCATTTTCTAATCCTACAAATACGCGGAGCAACCTAGATTGTACAAGTTACAATTTTTGTGTGTGTACATAATAACATCTAAGTTGTACGGGGTAACATCATAAAACTTTTAACATTTTTGATGGCACCCAATAATATAATGATGGTACCGTGTAAACCATAAAATTTCTAAAATAGACATTAGTTAAAATATAATTTTTTTCTTGTCTTAGTTGTGGATTGTCGGGGAAGAAAGGTCTTAATTCGATGCATCTTAAAATTCGAATTGCAAGGTGCCCAATAATACCGGTTTGGATTAGAAAATTCAAAGGCGTTTCTGACAAAATGATCTCAAATGTTAAATTTTCACCGAGAATCGAAAGTGTTATCCTCCTGAGAATATAATTATTTCCGATGAAATTCTCCTCTTTATAAAGAAACCTATTAAAGTTTATCCAAAGATCACCTTCGGCGGTATAATTATTTTGCTGAATGTAATTGAATGATTAATTTAACTTCTTCGACATTTAATTGAAAAGAGGTAATTACGATACCAGCTGATAATAACGAATAATCAACACATTCTATTTCGTTAACTTAAGGTGACATATTTTAATTTAACTTTCGGAATTGAATACTACAAATTTTTAATTTTAAAATTTTCTAACGTCAATGCAAATATTTTGACACTAGTTATTTTGTAAAATCACTGTCTTTTCTTTTATTTGTAACTACTGAGACATATACATTTTTATTATTATTATTATTATTGTTGTTTCTAGTATAGCCTCTAAATACTAGTTTAATTTCCTATTGTACTTAAGCTCCTGTGTTTCATTCTGCTTGTGATATAATTTAGGTGAATGACTTCCTTACAAAATAAATCAACGACCGTAATTATTTCGACATAATGTGCAATAATTGCGAGTTGAATAATTACATCAATTAAATGATTCAATAAGGAAGTAACTAAACAGTCACAATTAAAATAATTTAAAAGAATTATCAAACATTTAATTAACTTATCAATAACTATTCATTAAAATGCTTAAACAATTGACTAGCACCTAAACAATAAAAACTAAACAAGATAGTTTTTAATAAATTTTTTATAAAATAAATTATTAATTTTAGAAATAAATTTCAGCAATTAATTCAAAACAAGCAGTGAGACTCGATCGCCACCGCTGCCACCATTTGTTACGTTTCAATTAATTATTTAAATTTTATTTTTATTAATTAATTGTATATTTTTAACAATAAAAATATAAAGTTTTGACTCTTTACGGTATTTGAATTTCGAATCTCTGATTTATTTAATTCAAATCTTTTCTACTTGTTTTGAATTTATTGGGTTTTGCTGAAATGATTTTATAATAATAATTTTAATTTATTTACTTATTTTTTATTTAAATATTTCAAGTTATGTACAATATTAATTAACTTGAAATGGAAAGAAAATGTATGATGGGTGTGTGTGTGTGTGTGAGAGAGTGTGTAAGAATTAGTTACTGAACGATACCTTTACAATACCATGAAATATGTTGCTGTCGTTGATCCAGAAGAGTTTGCTTATTGAATGTTCCTTCCTTTAGTCTTAAATTTACAACCGAAATTTAGAGGGCAAGTTTTGATAATCGACACTGAATTTTAAATTTACTTCAAATTAAACCCGAAAACTCAGTAATGAACTAATTGTTTAATTCCATGTACTTAGTTTTTTACTTGATTTTTGTTATTATATTTACGTCACACAAAACCTTTCGACAAACCAGAAAACGTTTTTAGAAAATACGCGACGGGCCTCTTGTTATCATTGCAGAGCCGAGGAACTATATTCGTTTCACGGATGCTGTCGGCAGACGATTTGGATGTTTGACTTGATGGTTTATATATCACCAGATTGGTTGGTAGGGTTTATTCAATTTTGCAAAATTGCATTTTGAATGAGGTCTGGTGTTGTAAGACAAGCCAGATTCTGCTAAATTGTTCATCTTATTTAGAAATCTTTTTCAATTTCAGACAATCACATTGCCTTTAATTTATATTACAGATTTTGAACTTATTTATATTTCATATTTATTTAACACATCGAGTCTTTTCATCTTGTTTCGAAAGGAGTAAAGCCTTTTGTCTTAATAATAATTTGTCGTAAGTTTATTAGGCCTTTTTATTACCTTCGTTTTACCTAAAATGTAGTCTTAATTTATATTTGACAAATAATAAATAATTTAATTGTGTCACTTGCTTTCTTTAACTTAATTGCAAATCTCGATAAAGAATACTTTTATAATTTTTAAAATTTTTAAGAAATCTGTGCTTTTGTGAAGTATTACAAAATTACAATGTGTGAATGGTATGTGTCTTGATTACAATAATTCCGTTTATTCCAGAATTCGCAGAATGAGTACATAAGTTTATCTCATACAATTAACACTTAATATTACTATTTAGATTTATGAAATATAATTTATAAAAAGTTTAGAGAAATCTATAGTTCTTGCTAGGACCATTACATTTATATCTAGCTATATATGTATATATACTTATTACTAACAAACCTATTTTAATAAATCAATATAATATTTTTTGCAGTTTCTTAATGGCCGCCGAGTAGAGTTGATTTTAGTCAGGCTTGTAACCTTTTCCATTTATAAGATTTTTTACAAGTTTCGAACGAGATATCTGTGCTTTGATCAATTTGAATAAAATTTGGTGTACTATTTATACTCGTGAATATCAATATTTGTATGTAGGGATTTTCAGAAATACTTTTTAAAATTTTTTTAACTGCATTTTTTCTTTAAAAAATCCGGTTTTTTGCATAAATTCTTTTCCATAATTAAAATTTGAAGTAACTATAGATAAAATTGTATTTCTTGCATCGAGACGAATCGATTGACCTATATATAGTCTATATTTTACCAAAAATTGGTTGAGTAAATAACATTTTTCTAACAATCTTGACATTTAAAATCCCATTCTATGATATTTTTGTCACCAGGATATTTCGAGAACGTTTTAACCGATTTTAATAAAATTATGTGGAATTTTTTTACGCATGTATATCAAGATTTGTATGTAAGGATTTTTAGACATACTCATTCAAATTTTTTTAGAACATTTTTGCTTCCAAAAATACAGTTTTTTAGATATATTCGTTTTCCTTTTTAAAAATTGAAGTAATTAATGAAAAAATGTTAATCATTGCATCGAGAAAAATCGATTGACCTATATAAAGTACATATTTTACCAAGAATTGATGGAGTAAATGACAATATTTGATTATTTTTGTAATTTAAAACTGCATTTCTTACCATAACTTATAAATTTATCATTTTTTATAGTAGCTCCTACGAGAAAAATATGTATTACATAGTAAGAGGAAAATTGACTGACGTATATAAAATATTTATTTTACAGAAATTTATAGAAGTATTGTTCACTTCGGAACTATTTCTGACATATAAAATTCAAATTATAATATTATAAAGTTTAAGATTACCATTTTTTAATAATATAGTTTCTTCTTCAAAACTGTTCAAGTTTTCTTTTCGCAAAAAAAAAAAAAATTATGAGGAAGCAAAAAGTTCATGAAACGAACATAATTTTCCACTTGTTTCTGTTAGTTTTGGATACCAGTGATCCATCTTAAAAAAGACACACAAAAATTCCCCTGTTTTCCTGATTTTTTATATCACGTCATACACATTTTTAAATTGAATTTTAATTTTTCTAAAATTAATGTATTAATTTTGTCAATCATATACCTTCTAATTTAACAAAGTTAATGGGACTTTAAATATAAATGCGTTTTTAGAGTCTCTGCTAACAAATCTGATGATTGTTTTTCAAAATTCAAAATGTCGAATCCAATATTTCAGACCAAAGTTACATAAAATGGATAGATTTTCATGAAAGTTAGTACCTTTGGGTATTTAGGCGCTCTGAATCCAAATATGACAATAAAATTTCAAAATTCAAATTGTCGAATCCAATATGTCTAATTGAAGTTGCAAAAATTGTTGAAATTTTATAAGATATGGTTCGTGAGGTTTTTTTGATGCACCAAATTTAAATATGACGGATCCCAAATGGCGGATCCTATATGGCGAACCAAAGTTACGAGAAATTATTGTATTATTATGAAATTTAGAATCGTAATCTGTTTTAGTGTGTTGAATCCAAAAATGATATTATAATTTTAAAATTCAACATATCAACAGCAGTATTTTTTCAGTGTATCTGTACAAATATATGAAGGACTCATATTTGAGGAAAATTTATTTTTATTATTTTCAGGAAAGACACTTTTGTATTGGAAAGATCAGTCAGGAGATATTTTTTACTGGATCGTACATGAAATTTTTGTTAATATTAGCCAGAACAGCTAAACAAAATATTTGGAACTTATCAGACTAATATTCGGCTTTTTCTCTTTAATCTATGCCGGAGTGAAACATAGTAGCCAGTCGGAGCTCATCAGTAATTCCTAATACCGATTCGATTCCGACTAGCTTCGGTGTTTCATCCCTCATTAAGAAACTAATGGGGATTTATCTAGCCAGTTAGTGATAAACTATCACTAAATATTCAAAATATTGTAAAATACAGTTTATTTAATATAAAGTTCACCACATCGTTAAATAAATTTTTTAGAACCACGTATTTTTTAATTGATAATTTTTCAATAGAAAATTCAATTTAATATAATAAAAATAACTAAATTAAATAGATTTTATTGGTTCGCCATTGTGAATTTCTAAAAACTTTATTCAGATTTGTAATTAGCGACTTCAAAAATCCCTAGGTATCAAGTTACATTATAATAATTTTCTTTTTAAAAAGATCGTTCGCCATATTGGATCTGCCATTTTAAATTTTAAAAAATTGACATCAGATTCATAATCAGTGACTCAGAAAACCCCTAGGTGCCAGGTTATATTAAAATAATTTTTGTTTTTAAAAAATTTTTAGCCACATTGGGTCTGCCATTTCGAATTTAAAGAAACTGACTTCATATTCGTAATTAGCTACTCAAATAAGGTAGTTATTCTCAAAGACCAGTAAGTTTTGTGTAATGAGGAGGTCTATAACAATAATCATTAATACATTACGTAGAGAAGACTAAAATTTAATTAAAAATTTTTTATTACGTGATATAAATAGTTGCAGAAATAGGGGTATCTTTTTTTAAAGATTTTTATCAGATTTAATTAGAATTTCTCGTGTGTGCAACCAAAAATTGATTTTTGTCGAACGGTGAATTAAGGGAGTAGTACGGTGTGTGAGGGTCAAAAAATCGGTTTTTTTTATTACATTTTCTGAAAGAAAAACATGTTAAAAAGATGTCCACAAAATCCACAAAATTCCAAATCAAAATTCACAATACTTTTAATTTTATCGTGATAAGAAGGGAGCGCGGTTGGTGTGAATAGACGAGTATTAACCCTGTCATGCCCCGTGCCCCAGCCTAACTAAAATGTTGGATTTTCTTGAAACTGGGTATTCAAGGGTTTTTGGGGTTGCTGATTACGAATCTGAAGTCAAATTTTAGAAATTCAAAATGTCGGATCCAACATGGCGGCCAAATTTTTTAAAATTGTAGGATTTTGTTTAAACTTGGTACTGCCATATTCTGACTTTCAGATTGGTATTCAGCAACCCTAGAAACCCCCGAGTATGAAGTTTCATAAAAATTTAATAACTTTTAAAAAACTCGACCGCCATATTGGATCCTCCATTTTGAATTTTTCAAATCTAATTTTAGATTTGTAATCAGCGACACTAAAAACCCTTGAGATCCAAGTTTTAAATAAATCTAATCTTTTTTGAAAAAATCGACCGCCATATTAGATCCGACATTTTGAAATTACAAAATTTAATATTAAATTCGTATTCAGCGACCTCAAAAATAGAGCAACTGGCAT
>WNHD01004598.1:0-11045 GCA_011057455.1 Ganaspis sp. Gsp50 | reverse complement strand
GAATTAACTTGATTCGAACCCTAGGTTATTGGGCGAGAGCCTAGACCTAAAGTAATTATAATATTACCACAATGTATGTTATTTCTCAGGACGTAACACTAAATACAATTTAAAGGATATGGAAGACATAAATAAAGATATGGGACAGTTCGTATATTTTGGCATTAAAAATGCACTCAAAAATTGTGTAAATGTAGATCTACGCGAGGAAAAATGTCTTCAGTTAATATTTAATATTGATGGTATAACGATGACTAAGTCAGGTATCAACGACATGTGGGTTATTACGGGGAAAATTCACTTTGATCCTGATATCTACGATGTTTTCACTATTGCTATTTTCCATGGTAAAACAAAACCGAATCTTGAGCAATTTCTCGAAGAATTTGTGAATGAAATTAACGAGCTACTCAAAAACGGACTCATGATTTCAAATATTAATTTCGATTTTCATGTGAAAGCTTTCATATGCGACACACCTGCCAGACCATATTTGAAAAACGTAGTAGGTCATAAGGCATTTCACGGTTGAGAGAGATGTGAAATAGAAGGTATATCAGAAGAAAGAACTACTGTATTTCCTTTGATTGATTAACGAAAGCGAACTGATACTTCTTTTAGAAAACGAAAGCAAACCGAACATCACCGTGGACCTTCGACTTTAGAACGAATATTTCCTTTTATCAATATGATAAAATTGTTCTTGTTGGATTTCATGCACCAACCGGAAATCCCATGGTTGGCCCGATAGTTTATGCCAAGTTTGACCCAACCAATGCAGATTTGATGTACAACGAATTGGGCTAGTGGAACTGTGTAGAGAGCTGAATATCGAGTGGCCTGTGGAAAAAAGAAGATTATGCTTAAATCCTAAGTTGTATGGCTGTTTTAGTGAAGTTTCGGCGTGGATTCTGCAGAAAAAGAAAGGTGGTTAATACGAATGAGTGCAAGCGAATGATATAACTAGTTAGTGGGATGGTGGTGCTGCTGAAAAGAAAAGTGATAGTGAGTAAGTAGTGAACTGGATACAAAATAAATAAACAACAGAGGAATTAGAATTTTGAATAGTGATATATTGTGCTCTAAATTAGAAGTCTATGAACAAAATGTGATATAAGAAAAGCTGAAGATAACGAAGGATAGAAACCACTTGCTTGATAGAACTAAAATATAATTTACTTAAGTGGAAATTAATTGTAAATGAAATTAACTATAAACGAAATAAACTTAGACTATTAATTGTGAGCTTTGGACGAACAAATATTTTTTTAGATTAGTTCTTTTTGATCCATATGTAGTTTTCGCAATTGGCGTACACAGGTTTGCCCTCTCTGGTTCTCTTGTTGGTGAGATAGGTGTGCCTGCGGGCACAGGACGATGGTGTTGCGGTTGTGGCCAGCTGTAAATGATGGCCGCACTTGTTACAATACCACGAAAAGGGGTGTAACTTGTCGAATACCTCATCGGGAATGGTACGGACCACTGTTATTTCGCGATCACCTGTAAAATTTCCTAAGGTGTTGATGCGATCCAATTCGGATATGAACTTCCCTGTATGTTCAGCAACATCCTGATCGTAGCCACCCAGGAGAAACAAGTGGGCATGGATCATCTCATAAAGGAGCGTATGAACTAGGTCATGGTCTGGTAATAGTGCATGAATGTCGTGGCTGATGCTAATTGTTTTAGTTTCGGTATCGGTCTTGCCGCATGTGCTTTTCATTCCGATGCCATATCGGATGAGGAAGCCCTTGATCTTATTATCGAAGAATTTGGTGTTTAATTTCTTGAACAATTCGAATAGGTCTCGTCTGCCGTCCGTGCGGTATTTGTTCTTGTATAACTTTAAACCTTCCACGGGAATGGTGCCGGAGGAACGAGTGGCACGTCTCTCGGACATGGTAGTTGTATCTGTGAATAAGATAGTAAAAATGGTGTTAGAAGTGTTATTGACAGTGGAGTGATGTTATCATAAATTTATATTAAAATGGGAGTAAACTTACCTTAATTAATAGAGGAATGCGGAGCGAGGAAGCAGAACAAGTTTTGAGGTTATGTGAAAGGTTTTGATGAAGCTGTCAAATGCCGGTGCCAGTGGCGGTTGACTTGGTGGCAGACTCGGGAAACGGCTAGAACAAGGAAGGGAGTTGTTGGGTAAGATACCGACCGAGGTGAGTTGTCGAGTTACCGGTTAAGGATAAATGGAGAATACAACTAAGCTTGGGGAACTTGGTTCACTATGTGTGGGTGTTTGAAAGCTGAAACACTCAATGGATAACAAACAAAGTGAAGTGAGCTGTTAGGTAAGATACCGACCGAGGCGAGTTACCGGTTAAGGATAAATGGAGAATAGAACTAAGTTTGGGGAAACTGGATTACCATGTGTGGTTGTTCGTAATGTAAAATATTTAATGAATAATAGATAATATGAATAATTTTAAGAAAAAGCGTAACCTTTGGTTAAGTGGTGTGACTATATTAACTGTGACAAATTTTCCACATAAGGAGTAAGGTTAAAATCTACAAAAGGGTGGTAAATATGGTATCTAGAACTGTCAACCCCTAGTGGAACTAGGTCAGGGTAGTTTGGACTAACCAATTGACTAATTGGTTTGACTAATTTAGTTTGGACTAACTATTTCAATATAGTGTGTGACTAACACAGTGATAAACTAATGTTGACATTGCCCCTTATAAAAGTGTGGTTATTATGGTGCTTAGAACTGTCAACCCCTAGTGGAACTAGGTTATGGTAGCTCGGACTATTCATTTGCTTAGGTGAATTGAACGAAATGTTAATATAGTACATAATAAGTAGTGTAAATAAAGTGTAAACGTTAGAAGTCCTAAGAATTTAGTGACAACTTGGCTAAGATATTGCCCTTATAAATGTATGGTTAATATGGTACTTAGAACTGTCAACCCCTAGTGGAACTAGGATAGGGTAGCTTGGACTATTCATTTGTTTAAGGTGAATTGAACGAAATGTTAATATAGTACATAATAAGTAGTGTAAATAAAGTGTAAACGTTAGAAGTTCTAAGAACTTAGTGACAATTTGGCTAGGACATTGCCCTTATAAATGTATGGTTAATATGGTACTTAGAACTGTCAACCCCTAGTGGAACTAGGAAAGGGTAGTTTGGGCTATCCATCTGTTCAATGTGAAATTTTAATATAGTTCATATTAGTTAACGTAAATAAAATGTTGGTGCTGTGTTGGGAGTTGTGGCGCTAATACAGGGTCTTCGAAGGCTCCGCCTCCGCGTGGTCCCTGCTGGGCAACGTTGGGGTTCAACTGGTGAAAAATCGCTTGTTGAATCCCAGCGGCTAACGGAGCTATAAGAAAAGACTAATGACCAAGGACTATGACTAATGACCAAGGACTATGACTAATGACTGAGATTTGGACTGAGACCACCAGAGTGGTATCTGTGATAGACTCTGGTGGGGTTTTTCCGAGCAAGTGGATCTGGCTGGTTTCGCTTTAAGGTGGATATATTTTTAAAATTAATTTGGGTATGAGCTTTGCTCGAGGAACCCTCTTTGCCGGTAACATTTAACATCGTAGTACAAGGCAATCTTGCTGAGAGAATTTTACTTTCTCACTTGGGTGCCGACGGTCGGCACCCATGGTTGGGCCAACTCTAAGCGCCGATCGTCGGCCAGTGTGATCATTTTACTGGTTGGCCAGTAAACATGGCCCGACCGGAGATTCGCACCTGGGTAGGAAGAAATTCCTAGGTTTAAATAAAAATTAAATATTTATTCCTTTGTCGTGTGGAAGTGAAATTTGAGTGTGAAGAATAGTTCTTATTAAATCTTATTTCCGACGTGACAATTAAAAGATTTTTTGGACGCTATTTTGAATGAAAAATTTTGAAAATACATTTTTTAATTCCAAATTTGTAATCAGTGACCCCAAAAACTCATGTAAACTGAGTTTAAGATCGATTTATCAAAATTAGAATAATTCAAAATCTTTTAGGACGCCATTTTGAATCAAAAATTTTGAAAACATATTTTTAAACCTCATCAATGACCCCAAAAACCTCCGTTAACTGAGTTTCAGATAAACTGATTAAAATTAGAATAATTCAAAATTTTTTGGGATGCCATTTTGAATCAAAAATTTTTAAAATATATTTTTCAAGACCAAATTCGTAATCAGCGACCCTAAAAACCCCCTTAAACTGAGTTGCAGTTCGATTTACCCAAATTTTTGGGTGGATAAAATATTTGAAAAATTGTTTCGATGTGAAAAAAGGAGTTTTCTAAATTAAAATATTCAAAAAATCGTGTTTTTTTTAGAAGAAAATAGCTGTAACTTTGAAAATTTTTTTTTTTAATTTTTCTGTCGAAATTTAAAGGAGCATAAAATTTTCCATAAGGTACCATGATTTAAATATTTCTCAAAAATTGTTAACATGAAAATCCATACCATTAAACTTTGTTGAAAAAGCCGTCCACCTGAGCTTTAATTTAAAACATTCTTAAACCTTGTTAAAACAAGTTTAAACATTGTTTTAATAAATTGCTCATTTTTAAGTTTTTAATTTTCCAAAAAAAGATACTCCTTGGCACAATTTGTGAAAAAATTGAAAATACACAATGTAATTTGTTTAAACAAATCCGTGGTAGTTTTTCTTCTACAATTTTATTTACTTTTGTTTGTGAACAATTTCATCGGTTTGTCGTATTACATTAAAAAACCAAATTAAATGATACTTTTCAAAAATTTGTAGTAAAAATCTAAAGTGATAAATCAAAATGTGCAACTCTACCCTATATTTATTTACTCCGTGTGAAATGATATTGCTGCAATATAGTATATGCTGTGAGTGATCTAATTTATATTTATTTTATGATTTATAGCTTCTCAGCTTTTCTTTGATGTTCACAAGTGACAAATTTATAATTAAAGACAAATTAATATTTTTAGTTTCATCTTTATTGACTTCAAAATATTGAAAAGTGTCTATAAAATATCAAATACAAGCTAAAAATATCACGTCCAAGGCAAAAAGTTTGAATACATGAATGTTCCTATTACAATGTAACCTAAAAAGTAGACTAGAATTAGTGTATCTGACTTAGAATATCTTTTCTGCGTGAAAAGAAACACCTTCCATTTTGAATCCAAATTATTTGCATCATCAAAATCAGACAATTTACTTTTATAAGATAAGGCAAATGCGCAATACCAATAAATCACAGGACTTGCAGACGCTAACAATCGCGTACTAATTTGAATATGTACAATAAAAATACAAAAGCACGTTAAAAATAAACTATGTACAACAAAAGGAAACATTTTTAAAGGATAACAACTCTTGACAGTATCTTTTTCTTGGTCTTTTTTGAAAAAGCTTAAAGCTAACAATTCATTTTTATGTTCCTTTAAGAACTGGACGTTGAATTTTAACATTAAATATATAATAGGAAAGGCGAGGAGAAAATTCGGTATTTGCTTAACCTGGTAGTATTTCAGAAAACCAACATTCCAGTATTTTTCTTGAATAGAAGAATATGCTATTGGTATTACTGAATCGCACCAAGGCATTCGTACATTTCCAGGTAACACAAGATTATTTTCTATAGCATAATGAACCACATGAGGTGGCAGTTCAGTGACATTCATATGAGGAGTACAAAATTTCGTATAATTGTAGACCTGAAAGAGACAAAATGGAACTATTGACAAAACAATGACGACCATTATTTGGCAAAAACTTAGATAAACGTGCTTCAAATTGATCTTAAAATTCCATTTAGACGGATTTTCTTTCTTTTCAGAAGTAAGATCTGGAAGAATAATATTTACCAAATCTTTTATCCAGTTGTAAACTGGAAATCCTAAATTAATTAATCCATTTGATCTAACCAAAGTGGACAAACTTAACGGTAAAAATATATACGGTTCATTTTCAATACTAGCCAACATACTGCGAAATGTTAAGTACGCAAACATTGATTCAGAGTAAGCGGCAGTGAAAAAGATACTGGCCGGATTTAAACAATACAATATTGTTGCTTTATAGGCAAGAGATGTATCTTTTAAAACATGTAAACTGAGATCAAATAAAATAACTGCAGATTTAATAAAGCAGATAAAATTGATAAAAACAGCAGTTAAAATAATTACACTATGATCATTGAGAACAAATAAGATTATTCTCACTAGCATTGATGTACATCGAATTGCCATAGGGTAGAGAGGAAAAAAGGCTAAGGTATTTTCGTACGTGAATCCATATTTAGCAATGTGGATGAAGTATTGTCCATCCCATCTGACTAGTCCTTCAAATAAAACGCTAATAATGTTGTCAAACATAGAATTTTTATCACGTGGATTTCGAGGACTTCGAAACGCATCGGCATCATGATCAGAGCAAACAATATTGAAAATAAATTGTAAAAAAATAATTGAAATACGCGTGGTAATAGCAAACCACCATATTTTCTCTCTGGGTCCATACATTGTTGTTAATTATTTTACCATTAAAGCGTTGATGTAGCATAAAAGAGGTTGAAAAAGTAGAGAAATTAAGTTGGCCAGTAATATGTCTTCATTCCTTGTATTCGTCATCTCATTATAACTGAAACAGAATTTAAAAAGTGAATATAACTAATTGAAAGCAATTTTAAATTCAAGGAATCGTTTGGTATGGGTCTTAAAATTCTTTTCTTATTCCGAATCGAACGCCAAAAAAGAGAATGCAAAGAGAAAAGCAGGAACATGTTCAAATTTGCAAAACGATCCAAATTCTTTTAAAATTCAAATTATTCCTAGAAAGTGTAGTGTTTCCTATGGGCCTTAAAATTCGTGTCTCTTTATTCCAAATCGAACGCAAAAAAGAAAATGCAAAATAAATTTCAGGAATACCTTGATATTTGCAAAAACTTCAAAAATACAAATTTTTTTAAAAAATCTAATTGTTCCTAGAAAGTGTAATGTTTTGTATTTGTCTTAAAATTCGTGTCATTATCCCGAATCGAACGCAAGAAACTACTTATTGTTTTCACCTATATTCACAATTAACACTAAATAACTGTTATGTCGGGTTAAAAATTAGAATTTTTTACTCTTGTTTCCTCAAATCTTATCATTTGATAGAAAAATATGTGCTTCTCATCTCTCAAATATACGGTATTTAATTCTGTTTCTAGAAACGTTTTCTAGAAACTAGAATAAATAAATGAATCTTGATAAATGTTAAGAAGAACTTTCGGTAAAAAATATCATTTGTAACGACATAAGTAAACCTAAACTATCACCTGGGAAAAACTAGATAACCTGTCTAAAACGCATCTATTTTCAAGATAGACTAAACAAACGAACACGGGTTCAGTGTTCTCTTATGGGTGATGCAATTAGCTGTTACAATGCTTTACAAGTTTAATTTACTAGAAATATTTAGACATATTAAAATCGATACATTATGCAAATTTAATTTCTTTCAGGTTATGAATCCTTCTAAAGTGAAGGAAATATTAATACCTATTTAATTCATTTAATATAATTCTTTTTTTTTAATGATCTTAAAAATCAAATGAGGCAAATATTTGTCCCCACTCTAATGATAATACAATTATTTCGTTCTTTGAATTTCAAGCAAACTACTTATACCAAAAGAATAAACATATTTATGCACTTTTATTAATTAATTAATTATAAAAATTTAATTATTATTTTTCCTTCATTTTAGTAATAAAAAAATAGCAATTAAAATAAATATTAGATAAAAAAATATACTTTCTAAAAAGTCGCCACCGTCGGGAATCGAGTTCCGAACCTTTGGTTGACAGTGCTGGAGCCCTTACCATCTGACAAGCTACACCACTTTTGTGGATGCGATTTGAAACAACATTAGCAGTAGAAACTGATAATGAACAAACAGAATCAACTTTAATTCGACAAAAACAATGTTTAAATAAATTCTAATATTGGAATAAATTAAAATTGTACATATTAAACTTAAAATTACTAGTTTCTCTATAAATGCAAACCTACTTATCAGGATTTTATTACTTTTTCAATATTAACAGTTTCATTTGAAAATCTTTTATTTTGTATAAAATAAATGTTTAAAAATTATCACAAACAATAAAAACTAATAATAAAATAACCAAAATATCGAAAAGGAAGTATCATCACTGTATTAAACAAAACTATTGTAAAAATTATAACAATTATAAATGTATGTGATCATTTTGTTTATTTAACAAATTTTGCCCTTGTAAATAGTCCTATTGAAAAACAACTGTAAATTTGATATTGTACATTGCGATTTTTATAAATGTTTCCATTAATATAGGTAGAATAATTATAACTTTTAAATTGTTATTGTATTCAATCTAAACAAATAAGCTTTCTTATTAACTAAATAGAGAATAATTTGAATTAATCACAATAATTAAATCTGCACGGCATTCAATTTTTATGTAAATTATTAATTAAAAATTCTGTAATTATGTAGAAAAAGGGAGAATTCCAAAGAAGAATACATCACATTGAAATGGTATCTCATGGTATTAAACCATTTCAATAAATTATATATTTTACATAATTAATTTTAAATATACAAAAAAAATGAAAAATTAAAATATAAAAAAAATTAAAATATAAAATATAAAAAAATATTTGTGTTGTCGGAATTCGAGCCCTGGGCGCTTGGGGTTGTGATCGGCGGTGTGTCCGCAGAGCTACTGTGCCTTTGGGCGAGCGATTAGAAAGATAAATATAAGAATATAGCATTAGAATTAGTATTATAAGAAATTAATTTAATTAAATAATATATAATTTATTAAATAAATTATCAAATAAAATATAAACAATGATAACAAGGACAAATAAGGGTAAATTATTGAGAAAAACATTATAATTTAGAGAAGAAATAAATTTGAAGAAGAATAATCATTAGTTTATTATTATTAAGAAAAATAATTAATTATTAACAACAGAAATTAAATATTTAATTTTATTGAATTATAAACAAAAATAATAAAGGATAGATAATAGGAAATAAAGATTATTATTATTAATAAATTAAAAAAAATTGTTTTTTATAAATAAATAATTGAAATAATTGGCTAAAAGGTTAATACAATAAGGATAATAAATAATCCTAAATTTATTAACAATTGAAATTATAAAATTAATAAAATTGATATAAAAAATTAAAGAAATAAGAAAAATATCGTTAGAATGTTCTAGAACTAAAAAGAGAAAGAATTTAGATATACTAGGTCACGACGTTGCCGGCTAATTTAGACATCTATTAATATTAGATCCCTTTTAATTAAGCTCTTAATTTGAGCTCTTGTGATAATTTTTCGAAATTCTCGAATCTGAATTATCAAATAAATTTTGTTCTGAAAAAATAAACCTCGTGAAGAGTGCACAGTGCATCTGAGGAGACTCGAACCCCTACTAATGGCTACCTTTCGCGGGACTTACAGCCATCAGTGCTCCGGACCAACACGGCTTGAACTCCAAGCAGTTGAGGGAGTGGGCTTGTTCTGAAATTATAAACTGCTTGGAGTTCAGACCGTGTTGGTCCGGAGCACTGATGGGTGTAAGTCCCGCGAAAGGCAGCCATTAGTAGGGGTTCGAGTCCCCTCAGATGCACGGTGCACTCTCCACGCGGTTTATTTTTTCAGAACAAAATTTATTTGATAATTCAGGTTCGAGAATTTCGAAAAATTATCATAAGAGCTCAAACCAAGAGCTTAATTAAAAGGGATCTAATATTAATAGATGTCTAAATTAGCCGGCAACGTCGTGACCTAGTATATCTAAAGTCTAAAACTATTCTGGCGCCAAAATTTGACTTGTAAAATAAAAAGAGAAAGAAATTTGTATTATGAGGAAAAGAGATAGATCGATTTAAATTAATTGGTTTTAGAAAAATAAACCTAAATTGGCGGTATAAATACTGAGATTGACGGTATAAATATTATTGATTTTGGATTAAAGAGGTCGCAAGAACACTGATTCTGACCAATTAAGATTTGGTATACAAGAGGAATTTGATTTTAGAGGGAAAATTAGTTTTAGAGGGAAAAGTTTATAATTTTAAAATAGAATTAAATCCATTTGCGAGGGAAAACAAGGGTTTTGCAAGAGTATATAAACAATGAACTTGCAGAACTCAGAGCTTATAATTTTCGTATATTCAAGAGGTAAGGACTATGTCCTATTTGTTCTACAATTTTTATTCATTAATAATATCTTCTGGCAATTGAGGATTGAAAATTATTAAATAATTATTAATTTATAATTATTTAATAAAGGACAATTTTAGAAAATTCGGGTGTTGGAGTACACTGTACAACCAACGAAGGTTTTCTAGAATTCAATCTATAAATTGTCAAATGATATTGGGGATTTTTACAAAGCTCGAACAAGTTATTTCGTATGGCACAGGTCATGGCCTTGTCTTGTTTTTGAGAATTTGTAAAAAAAAATGTTTCCAAATCCTCCTGTCTAGAATAGGAATACGCTGTAGAGGATTTATTGAAAGTTAATTTTATTCACAAATGATAATTTATTTATTATTTGTGAATATTGGATTTTCTAAATTCTCCATTAATAAATAAACAATAATAATATATAGAATAGGGCGTAGCTAAATCCACTGGGATGTAGGGCCGTAGGCAGGTCAATATAAATTTAATAATTAATTAATTTTATTTTGTTTGTTTTTAGAGATTTTTCATAGTTTTAATCTTTCGATTTGGTTTTGTTTGGCAACAAAGAATTGCTTTTGAAAGTGAGTTTATTTGTTTTGTTTTTGAATTTTAATTTCTTCATTTTGAATTTTAATCTGAAAAGAAATTGCAATATTGATTTAAAAACACTTGGTTTCATAAGATTTTTATTCTTTTAATAATTTAATTGCTTTTATTTTTTTTATTATTCTATTTATTATAAGATTATAATACTATAATGTTTCTATTTCTTATAATGAGAAATGAAACACACAGAAAAATGCATATTGATTAAATGGTTGTGGTGTCAATATATCCACAATTATAATTAT
>WNHD01004597.1:0-13130 GCA_011057455.1 Ganaspis sp. Gsp50 | reverse complement strand
AAAGCTGTTGAGAAAAATAGAAAATATTTTGATAAAATTGAAAATAGTTGAGTAAAATTGAAAATAGTTGATAAAAATTAAAATTTGTCGAGAAGAATAGAATATATTAGGATAAAATTGAAAATAGTTGAGTAAAATTGAAAGCTGTTGAAAAAAATAGAAAATATTTTTATAGAATTGAAAATAGTTGAGTAAAATTAAAAATAGTTGAGTTAAATTGAAAATTGTTGAGAAAATTACAAAATAGATAAGAAAAATTGAAAAAAGTAAAGATAAATTTAGAAAATGGAACAAACGTAATAAAAAATGGAAAAAATTTGAATACAGAAAAAAGGAACTGTTTTGTGATCCACGTGTTTTAATTTAAAGAAAATACAATTTGTATTGGAGGGAAAAATGTGCCGTTAAAGATTTGATCAATAGTAATTAATTGCATTTCCAATTTTAGAGTTTTAAATAAAAGTCTATGAATACTGAACAGTAATAAATGTCACGTTAATCAAACGCAGATAGCGGAAATATCATCAATTTGAAATATGATTTGAAAGTATATATGATAGCAATTTATGAAACAAATGAGAGTCGATTTTAGAAAAAATACTCTCTCTTTTACCGATATTTACTTTTACCGCACCTTTATTCTGTATTTATTTTGCCAATATTGTGATTCAATTAATTTATTTATTAACATTTTTGCATTTTTATTAAATGAGAGGGAATAGAAAACCTGTGCAAAATAATCTATATTTATTTGTTAATGTAGATCATTTTTTAAATAATGTAGATTATTTTGTAGAGTTAAACACAATAGAGAAAAATGAAATAAAATAAAAATAAATCAAAATAAATCAAAATAAATCAAAATAAATCAAAATAAAATAAAAATAAAATCAAAATAAAATCAAAATAAATAAAAATAAAATCAAAATAAATAAAAATAAAAGAAAAATAAAAGAAAATAAAAGAAAAATAAAATATTAGTAATAAAATAAAATGAAAGGAAAAGATTAGAATCAACTAAAAAAATATCGATAAAAAGAGATGTTTGGATAAAATTTTATTCAAAGATAACCATAAAGTTGATCATAAAAATAAATAAATTTTATTTTAAGAAAAGATAACGATAAAAGGTAGATTCAAAGATTAAGATATTACTTAAAAAAATACATTTCAGCAAATAGAAGCAAGAAAAGAAAAAGATTACCCTTGATTAGCAGAATACAGAAAAGAATATAGACAGAATTTTATAATCCAAAGAATTTTTATAAAAAGACAACAAATTACTTCTCGAATACAATCATGCTCGATCGTTTGAATTTTATTGCGATTGCACATCTATTTTTTAGCACGTCAGAGGCGAATGCGTGGAATAAACTGTAACAATAGAGCGTTTTTTTTTGCCCTTCTTTATAAAGCATTTTCTTGGTATTTTGTAATGAAACTCGAGTCTCGTAAAAGTTAAATGCACTGCAATTTATTTTGATCCACGGAACCTTTATTTATTGCTCTCTCGTTTCTGGGATGGGAAAATTGCCATCTACGGGGACCAGGCGTCTTTTTCTATGTGTCCTGCGGAAGTGCAAGATCCGTGGCTTCTGGCTGAGCGAGAATACTTGTCGGCTATGGATCTTCGATATCGAAAAGCAAAGTGCTCCAGGTCTATGCTTTCGTTCCCATGCTCGGCCCCGGCTTTCCCTCGCTTGCACTATTTTCCTCTTACTCCAACTCTCTGTCCAAGACTGCAAACTTTTGGAAACTACTTGGATAAAAGCCCCGCTGAAACACTTGCCTGTGTGAAAGAGTATCGAGTTTGATCAGGCCATTCTCTTTTTCACTCCTCTACATTCAACTCTCAGGATTTTTAAGCACTGCTCACTCCTTTCCCTTTTTATTACTCTTTTTTAGTTTCTGCACCTTTTTCATTCTTTTGCCCTTCATTTTCTTTCTCTTCTTCATTTTTCTTCGTTTCCTTTCATTTTCCCTTTTTTGGTTTTTTCTTTTCGTTCTTTTCTTTCTTTTCTTTCTTTTCTTTCTTTTCTTTCTTTTCTTTCTTTCTTTTCTTTCTTTTCTTTCTTTTCTTTCTTTCTTTTCTTTCTTCTCTTTCATTGTGGTCTCTCATTTTTTCCTTTTATTTTTTCTATTTTTTATGTTATTTTATTCTTTTATTCCGCATTTTTACCCTTTCAGGAGTTTTACATATCTAGCATCCAACTATTTGCAAATCCCCTTCCATATTTTGTTTATTGCATAATAGAGAAGTGAATAAATTAATCAATCCGAGTCAAATTATAATTGTGAATAAAAGAATAATTAAAACAATTATAATACTTTGTGTGTACACTTTCAAGAAAAACTGTTTCGATTTCAAATAATTAAAAAGAAAACTTCAATCTTAAAACTATCGTCAAACATAACCTAGAATTTTTTGCTTCTAAGGTCCCTTTGGAGCAGGTCACATTTTTCTTTTCGTTTTCCTTTCCTTACAGCTGCTTCTCCTTTAATTCGTTTTCATATTGAAGTTTATTTCTCTTCTCTTTTTCTTCTTTCTTTCTTCCCTTAATTTCTTTTCGCACTTTTAACTCTCTGGTTCTTCAACCGGCTTGAGAAATCGGTCGATAAATTTAATTTTCCTTGTATAATGAGCGTCAATGAGTGCTACCAGTCTCTAAGATAAATAGCAGATCGGATGCTGGATCCATTTCGAATTTTAAGAAGCTTTGAATATAACTTCAACCATCGACTTGATAAATTATTCCCGTGAATAATTTTTTTTTCTGCACCAGATTCTTTGATTACTTCAGATATGTTTTATGCCCAATTGCATATTAAGCTCAAATTTCTTTTTACCCGAAAACTACAATTTTCTGCGTTTTTAATTAAAATTTTTGCTGTTTTTCCTTCGATTTGCAATGTTTCTCATACAATTAGCACTCTTTTTCATACAATTTTCACTGTTTTTATCCAATTAGCACTTTTTTCATTCAATTAGCACTTGTTTTCATCCAATTAGCACTTTTTCTCATTTAATTAGCACTTTTTTCATTCAATTTGCACTTTTTTATCCAATTAGCACTTTTTCTCATTCAATTAGCACTTTTTTCATTCAATTTGCACTTTTTTATCCAATTAGTCCTTTTTCATTCAATTAGCACTTTTTCCATTCAATTATCACTTGTTTTCATTCAATTATCACTTTTTTCATTCAATTAGCACTTGTTTTCATTCAATTATCACTTTTTCATTCAATTTGCACTTTTTTTTATCCAAGTAGCAATTTTTTTATTCAATTACCACTTTTTCATTCAATTTGCACTTTTTTATTCAATTAGTCCATTTTTCATTCAATTAGCACTTTTTCTCATTCAATTCGCACTTTCTTTATCCAATTAGCACTTTTTTCATTCAATTAGCACTTTTTCTCATTCAATTTGCACTTTTTTCATCCAGTTTTCCCTTTTTTTTATCCAATTAGCACTTTTTTTCATTCAATTATCACTTTTTCCATTGAATTTGCACTTTTTACATTTAATTAACACTTTGTTTCATTCAGTTTTACTTTTTCCTTCAATTTGCACTTTTCTTTTAGTTTATTTTCACTTCTTTTATTATACAATTTTTTAGCATTTAATTCTTAACTAATATCGTGTTTATAATTTTAAGTCCACTTTTCTTATTCCAAGTTAATAAACAACTGACACTGAAAACAGATTTATTTTATTATATAAATTTTTTTTTATTATCAACACTGAGAACTGAATTTTTCGAATAAAGAACTTTTTGGATAAACAAAATTTTCGATTAAGCATAACATTTTGTCAATAGAATTTTTGTGAAAAAAGAATTTAAAAAACACAGAACAAACAAAACGCAATTTTCGATTCAGATAAAATTTTACAATCATGTCTGCATTTTTTAAGAAAGAAATATAAAGTGAATCGTTTAATGATAAAAATAGCTGACAATTGAAAATTGTTTTGTAAATTTACATTGCACTAGAACTACAATTTCTATTTTCATTGAAAAAGGTGAAAAGAAATTAAAAAATAGATTTTTTAAAAAGAAATTTCAGAAAAATTGTAAATTGTTGAGAAAAATTAAAAATACTTAAAAAAAATTGAAAGCCGTGGAGAAAAATTGAAAGCCGTGGAGAAAAATTGAAAGCAGTGGTGAAAATTAAAACAAGTAGAGACAAATTGAAAGTAGTTGACTATAATTGAAAGTTCTGAACAAAAATTGAAAATAGTTGAAAAAAGTTGAAAGTAGATTAGAAAACATGAAAATAATTCAAGGTTGTTGAGAAAAATAGAAAGTAGTTGAGAAAAATTGAAACTTGATTAGAAAAATTGAAAGTTGTTTAGAAAAATTGAAAGTTGTTCAGAAAATTGAAAGTAGATGAGAAAATATGAGTATAATTAAAAATTCTCGAGAAAAATGGAAAGTAGTTGAGAAAAATTGAAAGTTGTGGAGAAAAGTTGAAAATATTCGGATAAAATTGAAAATAGTTGAGTAAAATTGAAAGTTGTTGAGTAAAATTGAAAGTTGTTGAGTGAAATTGAAAGTTATTGAGGAAATTGAAAGTAGATGAGAAAACATGAGAATAATTGAAAGTTGTTAAGAAAAATGGAAAGTTGTTTAGAAAAATTGAAAGTTGTTAAGAAAAATTAAAAATAGTTGAGAAAAATTAAAAGTAGTTAAAAAGAAAAGAAATACTTGGGAAAATTGAAAAAAATGAAATATAATTGAAAAAATATTAAAACCCTAAATTTCTTAAATAAAAATAAATTGAAAATGTTCATCAAGACAACAAAGTTATTATTGAATAATCATTGTTATTATTAATCTTTGTTCGAATTCAATTGAAGTCCAAATATTTTCAATTTATTTCCAAACATTTTCAACCTAAGTCCAAATATTTTCAATTTATTTCCAAACATTTTCAACCTAAGTCCAAATATTTTCAATTTATTTCCAAATATTTTCAACCAAAGTCCAAATATTTTCAATTCGAGTCCAAATCTTTCTAACTGAACCCGAAATATTTTTAATTCGAGTCATTATCGTCCGAATCTGATTTTTAAGAGTGTTTTGTGATCACAGTTGTTAGCTTAATCAATTGTTAACTTCTTTTCTAGCACAGTTTACTCAAAAGTATCAAATTGATATCAAAAATATCAAATTGATAAAAATTTTGTGATCAATTTGATACTTTTTGTGATCAGTTTGATACATTTTGGTATCAAGTTGATACTTTCAAAAAAACTTACTATAGTAATTAACAACTCACAGTTTTTTTGAACTGATTAAAAAGCAGAATTTACAATAGTTTTGATTTTAGTTCCTTTATAAAGGAACTAAAATCAAAACTATTGTAAATTCTGCTTTTTAATTAGAATTTTTTGTATAGTGCGCATACGTATTTTATATGAAAAATGGAGTTGAAGGATTATAAAACGAAGCAGAAAAGTTTATCACTTTTTTTGCGAGAGGTGTAAGTTGATTCGGGAAGTTAAATTGAGTAGATAGACTACCTGAGCTGCAACCATGCCTTCCTTGAGTCTCCGGAGATCTGTATGACTCCAAGCGCTCTGGGACCAAGGAGGGATGTTTCTGAGGTCATCAAACTTGAATTCTCTCAGCTGATTCTTCAGGAACTTTCGTATATTCCAGGGGAGGTCGTTGTGCCTAGAATCACAAAGTAAATCATTCCTATAACTCTCTTCCACACTTTGAATTTGAAATAATATCAAAATTATAATTTACAAGTTTGAATTGTAAAAACTTGCATTTGCTTTATTTGTTTTATATGTATTATTCGTTTTGTATTCAAAATATATCAAATTACAAACTGCAACTTTTGAGTTGTATGTTGTCGAAATTATAATTTATATTTTTACATACAAATTTATTTACATGTATTTGAATCAATTATTTCTGTATTTGAATCAAATATTGTTTATTGGACTCAAATAATAGATTACCTAATTCAAATAAATATTTATTTGATAATAGACAAGTAAATGGTTATTTCAATCAAATAAATTTTGTTTTCAGTGCATATATTGAATATTTACATGTATTGAATATTTACATGTATTGAATATTTACATATATTGAATATTATATATATTCAATACTTTGAATATACATGTTTGTACTATACTTTCATTTTGTTTAGTTACGAGAGTGTAACTTTTAGCTTCAAGCTTGTACCGTTAATATGTAAATAAATAAATAAATAAATAAATATGAAATATATCGACGTAAAACAAAATTTGAAAATCGCTTGCTTTTTATATCATAAATAAATAATTGGCAGAAAATGCTGTGGTTTTTGTAAATATATATTATGCTTTTAGCAGTAGATTATTTAAATCCCGTTTCTCTAAACTTTCGTGAGTCGCTTTTACTTGTGTGTGGTTTTCAACGAAACACAAAAATTAAACACGACGTGAAATAAAATTGCGTTCTGAGTGCTTTTAAGTAAGTATATTTCAATGTTGTGTTTGTACAGTTTCTGAATGTAAAGTATAAATTATAAAAGCCGCAGCATTTCGAAAGCAGAAACGTGTTTGGCATTTCTAATGGAGTAAAGTTTATGTATTTTAGATATTTACATTTATATATATATATGAAACAAAAATCACACAAGAATTACAACCTTTTAATCCACAAAATCCAATGGATTTAATTGTTGCCTGCTTTGATTTTCCACTGTTGATTTTATCGCGAATCCTGCAATTTAATTAATTTTCTTTGTTTGCGAATTTATTCGTTTAAACGATACTTGTTTTTTCCCCTTTGCAATGTTAAGTGATTTCTTTCATTTGAAGCACTTTTATTTATTTATTTACAAAATTATTAGAAGTTCACAAAATTTTCCCCTTTTGCAACGTTAAGTGGTTTTTTTATTTGAAGAAATTTTATTTATTTATTTACAAAATTATTAGTAATTTACAAACTTCTTTCCGTTTGCAATGTTAAGTGATTTTTGCATATAAAGCACTTTTATTTATTCATTTGCAAAATTATTAGTGATTTGCAAAATACTTATTTCTTTGCAAAATACTTATTTCTTTGCAAAATATTTATTTCTTTGCATAATACTTATTTTTTTGTAAAATACTTATTTCTATGTAAAATACTTATTTCTTTGCAAAATACTTATTTCTTTGTAAAATCCTTATTTCTTTGCAAAATACTTATTTCCTTGTAAAATACTTATTTCTATGTGAAATACTTCTTTCTTTGCAAAACACTTATTCATTTACAAAATATTTGTTTATTTACGAACTACTTGTTATTTACAAAATACTTATTTATTTTCAAAAATTATACCTTCAAAAATATATTTTTCTTCATTTAAAAGAATAAGCATCTAATATTATAAACACATAAAGTAATAATAAAGTAATAATGAAGCAGTAATAAAGTAATAATAATAACAATATAATAATAATGTAAGAATAATAATGTCAATTGCTAAATATTTTTTAATATCAAGAATGAATATTTTCTTTATTTTAATGATTTTAAATTAGATTTTCGATGTCTGATCATATACTGGATTTACTACTGATTCTATTTTCTCTTACAATTAGAGTAGCTATATGTCTGACTACATACTGGACTGACTACTTGATTTAGTTTTTGGTACCCTATACATGACTGATTATTCGCTGGTCTTATTACGAAATTCAATTTTTCAGTAGATTTTTGTATGTCTGACTATAAACTGGGTTTACTACTTGTTTCACTTACGAATAATTTTAATTTATTCTAACTACACATTAATGTATTTTATCCACAACGATGAATCCAATAATTCAATTTACGCGCATGTTGACTTATAAATTATAAATATCTTAAATTTGTACATAAATATCTTAAATTTGTGCATAATTTTATAAATATGTTAAATTTGGGCATAAATTTTTAAATAGATTAAATTTGAGCGTAAATTTACAAATATATTAAATTTGTATATAGATATCTTAAATTTGTGCATAATTTTATAAATATGTTAAATTTGGGCATAAATTTATAAATAGATTAAATTTGAGCGTAAATTTACAAATGTATTAAATTTGAGCGTAAATTTATAAATATATTAAATTTGAGCATAAATTTATAAATATGATAAATTTCTTCATTTTGTACATAAATTTGTACATAAATATGTACAATAATTTAAATTTCTACATATATTTATTTATTTACAAAGTTGTTAAATTTACCACAATCAATTTGGTACCATTTTAGAATTTTACTTTCACTATACCATTCAAATTAAATATTTATTTTATTTTATTGAAATTGAAGTTCCCAGGGCTTTAAATATTTGGTAACTATTTACCAATCAAACCATTTACCATTTTAGAATTTTATTTTCACTACTATTATAAATATTTCTATTATTATAAATTATAAATCATTCAAATTAAATATTTATTTTATTTTATTTTATTGAAATTGAAGTTCCTGGGCTTTGAATATTTGGTCACTATTTACCAATCAAACAAAATAAACTTGTTGAATCGACCAGATTTAAATAATTCTATATTTAGGTCCACCGATTCATTCAATTTAAATAACAAAGGACAAAAAGTTTGATTTGAATGCACGAATTGGAAGCAATTTATTAAAATGATTGTGAATTTGCTTCGTATACTTTTGGTGGAAGGAAGTAACTTTTCAGGAGCATATCCTCCGAGTTTACTCGTTTTTCAAGCATCTGTGTTTGTATTGAGAAACATCTTAGAAACTCGTTTGAAAAAGTTTAGCTCGTGTGCGGATTTTTATCTGGCAACTTTTCACCGTGTGCCAATTTGAAAGTTTTTTTCCTGACGGAAGCCAGCACGAAAAGTGCCACGCCCTTAGCATTCACGCGTGTAAAAGTGTTCTCCAAAAGAAATCCAAAAGAACCATCACATTTTGCAACTGCCAGAACGATATTTTATATTCGCATCAACAAGTACACTTTCCAATTTACGGACTAATGCCTCCTCTCTGCTTTTAATGTGATCCTTTTTGATATTGGAAACTGAACGTTTATTGTTAATATTGAGGTTGTTTTATTTATTGTTTTATTTATTGTTTTATTTATTTATTATTTTATTTATTGTTTTGTTTATTGTTTTATTTTACTCAATGTTTTATTAAACAATAGTTTTCTTCTTTATTAAACATATAGTTTTTCTCTAATTAGGGAAAAAGTTTGTTTGAGGCAAAGAAACATTTAGTTGATATAAAATGTTTGTTTAATTCAAAGAAATATTTAGTTGATATCAAATGTTTGTTTAATTCAAAGAAACATTTAGTTGATATCAAATGTTTATTCAATTCAAAGAAACATTTAGTTGATATCAAATGTTTATTTAATTCAAACAAACATTTGCATGTCCCGATTATACGATTTTGTTTATTTATTATTATTATTATTAAACAATTGTTTTGATATAATGTCGATTATTATTAATAATAAAATTCAGTGCAATTTAATGACATTATACGAAATGATATAAATGAAAGAAAACCGAACTTTGGTGAATTGATAAATTGGTAAAAGCTTGATAAATTTGGTGTGAAATTAGCAGTTTGTAACCAAGTGAAAACGCTTTTGATCGGAGTTCATGAGTCGTGTGTCTGATCGAAAATTGCTTTGCTCGTAGTTGACCAACTTTAACGTTACCATTTGAGAATTTAACTTTAGAATGTTAGCAAGCGTCGTTCAAGTTTAGCAAGTATGTGCATGTGCATTTTGCTTTCTACCGACCAAAGTTTGTTTTAGTCCAGACATTAGCCAAGAGCAGACTTGTGTTTTGGTGTAGTTACAATACCCGCCCATTATTCGACTTTACAAGTTTCTTGCACCCATATTTGACCCAGCACCTCCAAATACAAGACGACAGCTGAGATCAGTTTAGCTTCACAACCGGATCATCCAAAAGCACTATACACGTTCAGTCTTCTTGTCTTGATTAAATTTTCGACACACGTGCGATCCAGATTGCCAAATTCACTTTCAGGCTAAAGAGCAACTTTTAGGCTAAATCTTTTAAAAGTCCAATGTTTTGTTTCTCTAGACTCGGATATTTAATCAATTTTTGGTTTTTGTTTCTTTTTCGTCCCTTTTTCGTTTCTTTCTCATTTTCTTTATCGTTTCTTTCTTATTTTTTTTTCGTTTCTTTTTCGTTTCTTTTTCGTTTCTTTCTCATTTCCTTTATCGTTTCTTTCTTATTTCCTTTTCGTTTCTTTCTCATTCCCTTTATTGTTTCTTTTTTATTTCCTTTTCGTTTCTTTCTCGTTTCCTTTTCGTTTATTTTTCATTTCCTTTCCGTTTCTTTCTCGTTTCCTTTTCGTTTCTTTTTCGTTTCCTTTTCGTTTCTTTTTCGCTTTTTCGCTTTTTTAGCTTTTTTTCTCTTCTTGTTTCCGCTATTTTTTGCTCTTTTTTTCATTCACGACTTTTCTTGTTTTGTTCATTATTTTCATTATAGTTTCTGCTTTTTGTTCGCTTCTTTTTTACTTTCCTTTTATTAATTGTTATTCAATTATTGCTTCTTCATAAGAAAGCATTGTTTTTAAATTAGTGTTCGACTGTTGCATAGAATTCCATGTAATTTCGATATTTTTATGCCAAATTCTTGCTGGCTGACCACTCACTGAATTTACTACTTTTAATACAAGTTTTAGGTACTATGTCTGACTATTCACTGGATTTACTACTTAATTTAATTTACTTCGAAAAAACTTGTTCTTATTTTTGTGTATTATTTTTTTTATATATATTATTATTATTTTTTTGTTTTAATTTTATTCCTAACTTTAGATGATTTAATTTTATTCCTAACTTTAGATGATTTAATTGTATTCCTAACTTTAGATGATTTAATTTTATTCCTAACTTTAGGTGATTTAATTTTATTCCTAACTTTAGGTGATTTAATTTTATTCCTAACTTTAGATGATCCTAACTTTAGATGATTAATTTTATTCCTAACTTTAGATGATTAATTTTATTCCTAACTTTAGATGATTAATTTTATTCCTAACTTTAGATGAATTAATTTTATTCCTAACTTTAGATGATTTAATTTTGTTATTAACTTGAGAGTAGATTTATTAATTAAAGTGGTCGGGATTTAAATAATTCACAACTGACGGATACAAATTGTGATATATTGCAAGATTTTAAGTGGCACAATTTCGTATGATACATTACTCTGCCCGAGTTCATGGAAACATATTTCCTTAGGGTATAACGTGACTGATCTGACATAGTGGACAGTAAGTGAATTTTCACCGCTCTGCTCTTAAACGTTAGCATAAAATATGCTCATGTAAATAGAAGACGGCATCACACAATTTACCTTTAACCTCTACACTCCTGTTTCAGAGGTAAATTTCAAAGGACACATTTCTTCCTTCTGAATAAGCTTCCCAGAATTCCCCCATCTCAGGAAATTTCGAATAATATTTTCATTTTTCAAAAAAGCTTCTCTATTTTCATAAATTCCAACTCAATGTTTGCAGTACTTGATTTCTTGAATCCTCGGGGAAATTAAAGCGTAATTTACACTTTGTGTAATGCAAGTTTGTAATTGTGTTTAATCAGAACCGGAAAGACAAAGTTTTGATCGCGAGAATAACATATTCACGGAAATTTGAAAGTGGATTTAAAAACAAAACATTGAAATCCTTTTATGCGTTAAGAATAACATTAAATTTTGTGAATGGGTTTTAAAGTGTTGTAGTTAACATTTTGTTGTAGTTGATATTTTCTTTTAATTAGGTTTCCTTTTAGATAACATTTCCTTTTAGTTAACATTTCCTTTTAGCTACATTTACTTTTAGTTAACATTTCCTTTTAGCTACATTTACTTTTAGTTAACATTCTCTTTTAGTTAACATTTCTTTTAGTTAACATTTTCAATTAACAAGGCATAAACATAATAACCGAAAGTCTTGGAGGCAATTTACAAGAATTAAGGGATTATCTCGCTGATCCTTTCTTCTACCATTGATTCGTAAGTTCAAATTAGGTCCAACATTATCCTTTTGACAACACTTTTATCTTGCGCCTCTGGTCCTGGCGTTCCATTACGTTTTCCGATTGCATAAGAGGAAAATGAGAAAGAGCGAAAAAGAGAATAAAAGCACGAAATAGTTGAAAAGAAAGAATGAGAGGGGAAGGATCAAGCTTCTTTTCCATCTCAAGTTGTTTTCCTGGGAAATCTCGAAATCGATTCGAAGCTTGAACTCTGAATTCGGCGTTTGATAAGAAAACAGTGGATGACGAGAACAAAGCTGGGCACTGCAATGGAAAAGAATAAGAGAATGGGAGAGGAGTGGAGAAGCATTAGTGGTTGCTTTTGAATTGTTTTTTAGAAGCTTCTCAACTGTATCGCTATTTCTCTGAAAACTATTTCGTCCACACCGATAATGCTCCAATAACTCGAAAATACGCTGAATCGGATTGAGGTTTCGATCCGACGATAACACTTGTTTCGTGCACGTTCCGAACCAGAAAACTCGAGCTTTTGCAAAATATTAAACAAGCTGGTATTGTATTTCTCTTGAATAGTAAATAAAGATGCGCAAGTTTTTAAACGACAAATTTCAGTATTTCGAAGAACGAGTTTGAATATTTCAAAAAACGAGTTTGAATATTTCAAAGAACGGGTTTGAATATTTCAAAGAAAGATTTTGAATATTTCAAGAAACGATTTTGAATATTTCAAAAAACGATTTTGAATATTTTAAAAAACGAATTTGAATATTTTTACTAAAAAATGTGAATATTTTTAACGACCCTTTAATTTAATTACATTTGATTTAACAGGGTGTCTACTAATTTTGCTCAACAAAATTCCCGGTCATTTCCCGGTTTTTCCCGGTCTCTTTTGAATTTTTTCCCGGTTCATTTTCGATTGTCAAAACTGAATTATTTAAAATGTAAACATAAATTTTTATCTACAAAGAATGATTTTTTTTCATTTTAAAATATTACGCTTATTTTAGACAAATACATTTTCTTAACTTACTTAATTCTTTATTTAAAATATATTTAAAATATATTCTGGGTTTCTACAAATTTTTCTTCAAAATTCCATGAGTTTTCCATGATTTCCATG
>WNHD01004596.1:0-11046 GCA_011057455.1 Ganaspis sp. Gsp50 | reverse complement strand
GGTTCGAAAAAACAGTGGGGGTTTTTGACAGTAAACGCGAGAGTGGAGTTTTTAGAGGGACAAAGCGAAAGTGGTTATTTTAACATTCAGGTATCGATATGTTAGGGACTCATGGCATCTCATAAAACTTCTAAAAAATCAAACAATTCCGGTAGACTATATATTTCTATCTTTAGATGTCACATCATTATATACGAATATTCCTAAATCTATGATAAATGAATCGGCTTAAAGAATGTGGGAGAAAATTAAAGAGTACACGAAAATCCCTAAAGAACAATTTATAAGATTACTTAATTTATGTCTAGACAATGCATATTGTAAATATAATGGGAAGTTTTATAAACAAATGTGACGCGTCTCGAAGAAAGGTACCTTAGCATCAAACGAAATTAGGTTGTGTTTGATGGTAGTTTGAACTTGATTAAAGCTTCCTTTTTAATTATCTGAAATCAAAAACAATGTTTCTTGAATAGCTTTTTTGTATACTAATGAAAAAAACTGTTTCTGTCGGCAGATAATTAAAAACGAAGCTTTAATCAAATTAAATCTACCAGTAAACATAACCTAATTTCTTTTGATGCTAAGGTACCTTTCTTCACGACGCGTCACAAATAATAATATAATAATAATATAATATAAATAATAAAAAAATATAAATAAATAAAAATATTTTTTTCAGAGCACTGGCAAATAAGAAAGAGAAAAACAAAGGCGCTTCCCTGTTTAATCGTAACGTTCCTGGCCATTGTGTTCATTGTTGAGAAGTAATCAATTGTTACTCAATCCTTGAAGAGTAAACAAGTAACAAGCTTAACAGTCAATAAGTAAAAGTAGTCCTCACAACTCGTTTCGTTATTCTGTCTGCATTTTGCATTCCTCCGGCATTGGATATGTAGGTCGTTCTTGTTGCTCTCTTATTTTTTGTTAGGGTGTCATGTATGTACTCAGTACTGTGAATCTATTAAACGAAATAAAGCACGAAAACAGCAGAGGTAACAGGTGAATGGGCGATAAAGACCGTGACCTAGACACTCAGTTGAGAAACCTATATCTATATATACACTTCAAAGCAGAAATCTCCATGGTGAAATTCATTTCACGCACTCTCAGGTGCCATCGGAAATTTTTTCCTTTCACATTCAAACATCTTGGTCAGAATATTTTACAGGCTCATTATGAACTTAATTAAGAAACCTATCTGGCAATGTTGTCTAGGAAGATTCACTTTTGGAACTTCTTTATTCCAAATGGAAAGCAGAAAATGAAAATAATTAAAAAAATAAATAATTTAATTTATGTAATAATTGAAGCTGATAAATTTTGTTAAGTGAGATTGTAATCAATGGAGAGATTCATTTTATTAGTAGGTGATATTATTTTTCAAGTTTCGATTCAAGTTTATTAAATGTATAATGTAATTGTAAATATTGCAAATGGAAATTGTGAATGGAAATTGTGAATGGAAATTGTAAATGGAAATTGTAAATGGAAGTTGTGAATGGAAATTGTAAATGTAAATTGTATATGGAAATCTCATATAGACATTGTAAGTGTAAATTCTATTAAATATTTATTTAATATAAATATTTGTAATAATTTATTTATAGTATATAATATCATACTATAATCTAATTTAAATAATTTTTACTATTCAAATTTTTATCGCTGTTTGGAGCAATTTTTTAATTTTTAAAAATTTCTATCCAAAGTTGATTGAGATTGTTTTTAACATTGTTATCGAAAAAAAATTTGAATCCGATTTTTCATGACTTTGAAATCTTTCTTAATTTCCGTTTCATTCAATTTGCGGTTGTTTCTCAATTTTTGTGGTTATTCTTATAACGTAATATTAATATGAGTACGAACAATTTCAAGTCGCTGTGATCCTCTTCGTAACTTTCTTTTTATTTTTGCTTTAGTTTCATGGATAAAAAAGTTAATCATTTGTGCCATTAGGTCTTTCAATTTTCTTAAATTGAAGCTTTAATAGATAAAAATTTAGGAGCAATTAAGGTTTTTATAAATTGAATCTTAGATGGATTGAAATTAACAATTTAAGTTTTTCTAATAGGAATTTAGTTTCGTAATTTGCAGTAACACTAGTAAAAATCAATCGAAATTACAATTAATTAAAATTGTGTTAATTTGAATATAAAATGAATTAAAATTAGGATAAAATGAAACTAGGATTAACTGAAACTAGGATCAATTGAAACTGGGATCAACTGAAACTAGGATCAATTGAAACTAGGATCAATTGAAACTAGGATCAATTGAAACTAGGATAAACTGAAACTATGATTAATTGAAACTAGGATCAATTGAAACTAGGATCAATTAAAACTAGGATTAATTGAAACTGGGATTAATTGAAACTACGATTAATTGAAATCTGATTAACTAAAACTAGGATCAATTGAAACTAGGATCAATTGATACTGGGATTAATTGAAACTAGGATTAATTGAAACTAGAATCAATTGAAACTTCGATTAATTGAAACTAGGATCAATTTAAACTAGGATCAATTTAAACTAGGATAAACTGAAACTAGGATCAATTGAAACTAGGATGAATTGAAATTAGGATAAACTGAAACTAGTATCAATTGAAACTAGGATTAGTTGAAATTAGGATGAAAAGAAACCGGAATCAATTAAAATTAGGATCAAGTGAAAGCAGGATCAATTGAAACTGGGATTAATTGAAACTAGGATTAACTGAAACTAGGATCAATTGAAAGTAGGATTAATTGAAACTTCGATTAATTGAAACTAGGATCAATTGCAACTAGGATCAATTGAAACTAGGATAAACTGAAACTAGGATCAATTGAAACTAGGATTAATTGAAACTACGATTAATTGAAACCTGGATAAACTAAAACTAGGAAACTGGGATTATTTGAAAATAGGATTAACTAAAACTAGGATCAATTGAAACTAGGATCAATTGAAAGTAGGATTAATTGAAACTAGGATAAATTGAAACTTGGATAATTGAAAATAGGATCAATTGAAACTAGGATTAATTGAATTGGATCAAGTGAAACTAAAATCAATTGAAACTAGGATCAATTGAAAAAAATTAAAAGTCAAGATCAATTAAAATTTGGATAAATTGTAGTTTTGGTTTGAAAACTGAATTGAAATTTAATTTTTAATTTCTTAAAATTAATAAAAGTTTCAATCAATCGACATTAGACTCGACTGAAATTTGAAATGATTAGTATGATATACCTATTATTTGTCATAAATTATGATTAATAAATAATTTTTTCCGGACAATTTAGTTCGCATTTATTATTGCTAATTATTAACAATTCATGTTAATAACTGAACGCAATGTAAACAAATGAACAAATATTACTTTCTATCATTAAAAATCTATTAATCTTCAAAGAAATACGATCTCTGTACAATTCTTGTAATTAATGGTTTTTACAATCAAACACAATTTGCCAATTGCATAGAGTTAAAAACAATTCGTATAAAAAAACAAAAATTATTGTTTAGAAAATAAAACATAAAATAAAATTGTAAAATAATAGATATTGATAAATAATGAACAATGGTTAATAAAAAATAATTCTAATGAAAATGAAAAATATTTCTAGTGAAAATAAAAAATAATTCTAATGAAAATGAAAAATATTTCTAGTGAAAATAAAAAATAATCCTAGTGAAAATGAAAAATATTTCCTAGTGAAAATAAAAAATAATTCTAATAAAAATAAAAAATATTTCTAATGAAAATAAAAAAAATGTATACAAAACACAAATAAAAGAGAAATAAAACAATAAATAAAAATTAAATAATAATAAATGACATAACAAATAAAATAAAAAATATAGTGAAATAAATGAAAGAGAATAAATATTTTTTAACGTGTGTTAATTAGCTACTATTTTTAAACCAAAAATGAAAAAATACGTAAATGTTAAAACCATTAATTATTTCCCACTAACAAGATTGCTGATAATTATATGGAGAAACCTAAAAGTTTAACCTTAAGAACCTGTCACTCTCGCCTGACTTGCAGAAAGTGGTTCTTTTCACTTGATAGGCTGGAAGAAATTAAATATATTATACATATGAGACATGTAATGAAGAAAACTAAACAGATAAAGAAAACTAAATGATTTTTTTTTCAATCGTTCATTAAGTGTGATTCATCAATTAATCAAAGTTTTTTCAACTCAAATGAGAACCTCTCAAAGTGAAAATAATTAATCATTCTATCAAGTGAAATTCATATACGTAAAAAAAAATTATAAATGAATTTTTTCTGAACAACGAAATATTTAAATATTTCCTTTATATTCGGAATATTTTTAATTTTTCGTTTATATTCGAAATATTTTTAATTTTTTCAAAAATAATAACTTGTCTCAATTATTTTTATTTAATTTCTCTGAATACTAATATTTTTTCACATTTAATTTCGGAATTAAAAAGCTAGGACTCATTAAAAAAATTTTTTTCTTATGTAATTTTGGAGAAAAATATTTAATTATAGAAAGAAAAATATCAATTTCTCTTACAATTACTGTTTTTGAATTTATCACAATTTATCAATCATTTATCATCATTTATCATTTTTTTATTTATCAAAAATACTCTATCTTTACTCTCATATTCAAAAATAGTAATTTATTTTATTTAATTTTGTTAATTTGCTTTTAAATAAATAATGCATTAATACACTATTATTATTATTGTTATTATTATTATTTATATTATTATTGTTATTATTATTATTATTGAAAGTTATTATTATTATTATTATTATTATTATTATTATTATTATTAGGTATTAATATTATTATTAATAATATTAACTATTGTTATTAATATTAACTATTATTATTAATATTACTCTATTATTGTTATTATTTTTAAATTCTAATAATAATTATGCTATTATTTGATACCACCTCTTTAAACGTGATTAATTTTTTACCAATTTCATGACCAATTAATTGTTAGAAACAATCTCAATTTCGAAATAATTGAATTCAGCAGTGAATTTCTTCATTTGAGAAACTTGTAATACATTTTATAGTCAAACTAATTACGTTAAATTGAGGGGAATTAATTAGTTGTTACCTATTATTAACTAGTAAAAGTCATTTCATTAAATTGCACGTTTTCTATTTATATTTGTTTATACGAGAAAGACACTTTTTTTATTTTAAAGAGTGGAAGTCAAAGAAAAGAAAATATATGCTGTTAATGAAAACATAACGTCTGACATTCGTAACAAAAACGCAAGTAAAGATTTCCTTCACAATTTCTCTGTGGCCATGTAAGTAGACCGAGCAAAATTATTTCTCGGTAGTATTAAACATGCGTGAAATGAAATCTCCCATTATTACAAACTACTTCAACATTAGAAGCTGATCGAATTAAAAAAGAAATAGTTTGCAATACAAACTTTCAACAAAAATGCTAAAATCAGTTTGCAAATAAAATAAAATTGAAACTTTATTTCAAATATAAAATAAAATTTCAAATTTTATTTTATTTTTAACAATTTTTTTTAGCAATTTATTTTATTTTTAGCATTTTGTTTTCAACAATTTATTTTAAAAACGAACAATTTAAATACACAGATAATTTTTTGAGTTTTTCAATTTAAAAAAAAACAAATTTTGTACAAATTTTATAAATTAATTATTAAGTTTTTGTCCTTGTTATTTTAACCAGTTATTTTTTTTTTACCAATTATAATTGGTAACATTCTGCTAATAATTATTAGCAGAATTTTATTAATCTAATAATTTACATTTTTACGGAACTTTGTTCTAATTTTGATTTCCGACAATTTCACTTACCCTAATTTGCATAATTTCTTTGTAAACGAATTTTCACTTCCTCATAAAGTTTCACTAGCTGAAATTCCTACGGGGCATAAAAATAATGGTGCGAAATTAAAACTAAAAGCCCTCATTAGCTGATTTTAACTCCGTGTCATTATTTTTATGGGAGTTAATAATTTCAGCGATTGCAACTCCGCTTGAATGAGAAAACTCTTAGAAAGAAATTCTGGAAATTATGAAATTAGAGCAGGTAATAATAAAATGGAGATAAAATTAGGAAAAGGAGAAAATTATGAAGAACAACGATCCGTAAAACGTGAATTGCATTTCAGTTTAAATGATACGAAATTACGTGCTATAATTGTTATGACAAAATTTTATAAACCTTTAAAAAATACCATTCTATAAAAAAGTAATAGAAATTCTTGCAAATCATAAAACTATGTAAATAATATATTTATAATATCTAAATAAAATAAAATAAAAATAAAATAATCTTGAAGCTTTTTTACCTTCTCATTTCATATTTTTATACTTTATTTTGTATCAGCGATTACAAGTTTAGTAATTTTTTTGCAATTCAAAATTTATTTACTCAAATTTAGTTAACTTATTTAATTAATTTATTAATTATTTGATAAAATTAATAAACAAAATTCGTGACGAATTTGAATATTTTTCTCTATTTCAAAGATTCTACACAATTTTTAATAATAAATTTGACAATGATTGTGACCCAAGGAAATTTAATGAAATTGCAGTTTTTGTGGTTTTTAGGGTCCTTTAAATTATTTAATTTAAATTTAAATTATTTATCACATTTTTAGGGTCCTTTAAATTATTTAATTTAAATTTAAATTATTTATCACATTTTTAGGGTCCTTTAAATTATTGAAAGGACCCTAAAAACCACAAAAACTGCAATTTCATAATTTTTAATGTTAATTTTAAATTCTAAAGATTTTACAATCCAAGCAAATGAAACAATTTAATGAAAAATAAAAAAAATATAATATAGTATATAATATAATATAATAGGTATAATATAATATGAATAAAATTATTTTATTTTTACAATAATTCAACTTTTTTCATGGAGTAATTTTCTTCAGAACTGACAATTGAGTGAGAATAAAAAATATCTATTCTATGTGGTCTAGTTTTTACTGACTTATTTCCTTTTAAGATTTGCAGGAAGAGACAATTTCCTTTTACGTACAAAAGGGTCGTTCAAAGTGATTACAAACGTGATTTGGATCTTCTAAACTTCTAAAGAGAAACCACCTTTAACCGACTTTACTTTCACCTTCTGAAAAAATTCTCTAAAACTATTTAAGCATTTGTAATTCAAATATTTTAAAATTCTTCTCTGCTTCAAAAATCCCGATTCCCAAAATATTCCATGTGAATAAAAATGATTTCCAATTTTAAACTATTATGTACAAATTAGATTTAGTATTTACAAATTTTTAATTCACTGTTTTGTAATTTACATAGGTACTGAAATTATCGGAAGATAAGAAAATTTAAATATTAAAATAACTTGATCTCAAACATTATTTTTTAATTTGGAATTCCTTTAATTAAATAATTTCCTTTAAGTTTTTATTAAAAAAATTTATTAAAAAGTTCTTCAAGTTAGTCTGCACAAAATTACAAATATTACGAAGTAATCTTATTAACATCTTATTAATAACATTAAAACATCCAAACAAAATTAACAACCAAGGAATTACAAAGTAATATTATTAGGTACTTCGTGTTAACTCTTTAATTTTCTAATTTAAATATTTTATTTATTTATTTATTTTTAATCAGTGAACGGGCTTACAAAATAAAAAATATTAAATTTATTAAATTAAATATTTTATTAGAAACATTGCCTCCTTTCAAGAAAAATATATTTACATTCTTTTAACATATTGTGTTTTTTTTTATTATCACGACGTATTTTCGTTTTTTTAAACAATTTTAAATTCACAATAAAATCGTAGTTTATGTTAATTAGAGTTGAAAAAATTCACATAACGAAACTAAAATTGCCAGTCTAATGGCTGGCACCAAAGGTTGATTATGCAAATTAGTTGAAAAGTTACTCTTGACAAACCAATGAACCTAGTCTACACACCCAATTTCATGACGCAAATATAAATGAATTGGACCAGTTGCTTGAAAATTAATGCAAAAATTATAAACATTGTATTTGTAAATTACAATAACTTTCGTTAATTATGCAAAACATTTCTTCTTTTAAATTAAAAATTCGACATATTTTTCTTTATAAAATAATTACAAATTAAAAATAAAGTTACTAAAAATAAGTAAACAAGAAACTAAGCAAAAAATAAACGAAGTAGAAAATGTAAATACAAAATAAAATTACTAGGAAAAGTAAATAAACAATAAACTAAACAGAAAAAGTAAATAAAAAATAAACTGAACAGAAAAAGTAAATAGAAAGTAAACCAAGTAGAAAAATTAAATAAAAATAAACTATTTTAAATAGTAAAACAATAAAAATAATACAGTAGAAGATTCACTAAAAAATATTTTTTTTAAATTTTTTGTTTGAAGATTTCCTAATTACACGTGTCTTTAATACTAAAATTCGTTCGGCTTTCAAAATAAATTTTGAAAGATTACTAAAAAGAATTTGTTCGATCCTAGGACGTGAAAAGCATTCATAATGCTTCATGAGAACACACAATCAGTAACAGATGGTCAGTCACTTTCTAACGTTAGAAATCGGACAATTGAAGAACCTTATTGACAGTAACAACTGGGAGTTTGTAGATCCGTGCCTCTTTAGCTTATGCAAATTTTTTTAAAGATTATATGTATTTTACGAGAGTCAGCTGGAACTCACGACCAAGCAAGCAAAACATTTCTACTTTCAGTCTTAAAATGACTTGAACGGCAAATCCAACAAATGTATAATGATAATGTCATGTCAAAAGATTATTATTATTAAACCCAACATGCCAGAAAGTACCAAGGAATTTTTCCCTCGTTATCTTATTAACTTCGCATTTATTCAAGCTAAAACTACGAATTGCTACTTTTCCCAACAGATTATTATGTTAGATTTATAATAATAGTTTTTATCTGAAAACCTGACAAAGTAAATGTGAGAAAAAAGCAGTCTTTAATTCTTTAAAAATTGTTTTTTTAACTTTGTAGATTTATTATGAATTGGATAGAGAAAAGTTTTAAGATTTAAGAAATATTGTTGATTCGATAGAAAAAGGGTTTAATTAACTATTGTAAAAAATCAATACAGCAATTGGCAAAGACATTTTGAATTTGATTGATTCGATAGAATTAGTGTTTAATTAGCTGTTGTAATAAATTGATAGCACTTGGCATACAATTAGACATTTTGAATTTTAATAACCAGATTCATTTCTTTTTAATATTTCGATTGTTTCTAATTATTCGTCAATTATTTGCAAATTATTTATCAAACTTTTTTAAATTATTTGCAAATTACAAATTATTTGCAAATTACAAATTATTTGCAAATCACAAATTATTTGTCAATTATTTGACAATTTTGTGCAATTTCCAATTATTTAACAATTACTTGCAAATTACAAATTATTTGTCCATTTTTATCCAATTTGTTGGAGTTTCCGAATTTAATTGTGAATTATTTGTCAATTATTTGCAAACTACAAATTATTTACTAAATATTTGTCAAATATTTGTCAATTATTTGCAAACTACAAATTATTTACTAAATATTTGTCAAATATTTGTCAATTATTTGCAAATTACTAATTATTTGTCGATTATTTGACAATTTCGAGCAATTTCCAAATTATTTGTCTATTATTTTCCAATTTTTCGTAAATTCCAGTTTACTTGTCAATTATTTACTAATTATTTGTCAATTATTTGCCAATTTTTGGGAATTTCCAATTTATTTGTCAATTATTTGTCAATTATTTGCTAATTGTTTGTCAATTCTTTGCACATTTTTTGAAATTTTCAAATTATTTGTAAATTATTTGAAAATTATTAATGATTTGTCAATTATTTTACAATTTTTTGCAATTTTCATATTATTTGTCAATTTTTTTCTAATTCTTTGAAAATTATTTGCAAATTTTATGCAATTTACAGATTTTCTGTCAATTATTTACTAATTATTTATTAATTATTTGTCAATTTTGTGTAATTTTAAAATTATTTGTTAATTATTTTGTAATTGTTAGTCAATTGTCTGCCAATGTTTTAAAATTTCCAGATTATGTGTCAATTATTTGCTATAATTGTTTGTCAATTATTTGCGAATTTTTAAAATTTTCCAGATTATTTGTCAATTATTTACTAATTATTTTAATTATTTGTCAATTTTGTGTAATTTTCAAATTATTTGTCAATTATTTGCCAATTTTTTGCAATTTCTAGTTTATTTGTCAATTATTTGCCAATTTTATGTAATTTCTAAATTATTTGTCAATTTTTTGCAATTTTCAAATTATTTGTCA
Organism: Ganaspis sp. Gsp50; assembly: GCA_011057455.1. Lineage (NCBI taxonomy): Eukaryota > Metazoa > Arthropoda > Insecta > Hymenoptera > Figitidae > Ganaspis > Ganaspis sp. Gsp50. The sequence goes on along the minus strand of WNHD01004596.1, from coordinate 728 downwards.
ATTATTTGCGAATTTTTTGCAATTTCCAGTTTATTTGTCAATTATTTGTCAATTATTTGTCAATTATTTGTCAATTATTTGTCAATTATTTGCCAATTTTGTGTAATTTCCAAATTATTTGTTAATTATTTGCTAATGTTTTCCAATTTCCAGTTTATTTGTCAATTATTTACTAATTATTTGACAATTTTTTGCAAATTCCAGATTATCTGTCAATTATTTACTAATTATTTTTTAATTATTTGTCAGTTTTGTGTAATTTTCAAATTATTTGTCAATTATTTCCCAATTCTTTGCAATTTTCAGTTTATTTGTTAATTTTTTGCCAATTTTGTATAATTTTCAAATTATTTGTCAATTACTTGCTATTTTTTTGCAATTTTCAAATTATTTGTCAATTATTTTGTAATTGTTTGTCAATTGTCTTCCAATTTTTGGAAATTTCCAGATTATCTGTCAATTATTTGCCATTTTTTTGCAAATTCCAGATTATCAGTCAATTATTTACTAATTATTTTTTAATTATTTGTCAATTTTATGTCGATACCTGAATGTTAAAATAACCACTTTCGCTTTGTATCTCTAAAAACTCCACTCTCGCGTTTACTGTCAAAAAGCCCCACTGTTTTTTCGAACCTCAAAAACCCATATATTCTGTTTCAAAATTTATTAATTAAGAAGTTTTAAAATTTAATCTACTTACAAAATTTGAAATCTTAATATAATAT
>WNHD01004595.1:0-11049 GCA_011057455.1 Ganaspis sp. Gsp50 | reverse complement strand
ATTTTAACTAAAAAAAAATAATATGATTCTTAAGTTGACAATAAGTTAACATTGTTAACTTCCAAAAAGTTAACACAGAAAACTATCTGGAAGTTATCAAGGATAAGTTCCGGTGAGGCGGACATTTATAGTTTCGAGGAAGTTATCTGGAAGTTATCCGTGATAACTTTCGAAGTTATCGCGGATAACTATCAGATAACTTCTCGCAAACTATGGTGCTATCTGGGTATAGTGCAGTTTTTTTTTAAATGGTTGTTTTAAAATTCTTCTTGTCCTTTTTGACACAAACGACTCACGTCTTTTAATCAAAGTTCGCAATAAAGCTGCGTCAATTCGAAAATCATAATTGTCTAGAAAAACTTAATTACCACTTTCAGCTTCTCTATTTTGAAAAAAGAAATAATTTTTTTAATATTATTGGTTGTTAATGATTTAAAATTATAAATTTAAATTGGTTCAAGTAAATATAAATGTTTTAAGTAAAACTTCTAGAATTCAAATTTGATATATGGGTGATTTTCAGATAACTGTTCAATTTTGCGGCTTGCTAAATATATAGTTAAAAAGAAAAGATATTATTAAAAGTATAGGTGGTTTTTAAACGTCTATACGGAAGTATCTTAAAGATAAAAGCATTTTATTAAATAAATTAGAATCTACTATTTATCGCTGTTTAAATACACGAAATGTCAGCTCCATGGCCTGTCCAGTTTGAGAAATATCGACTTTCATCCAGTAATTTTCAGAAAAATAAATATATCGCAATCCTGCCTTTGCATATCTGAAAGTACACGTATTTATAATTAGTTAGTGAAAATAATACTTTATATATTAGACTTTTCCATAGCTATGTATCTTAAAAATGTTTTGTCCTATAATTTTACAAGTTATCTAACCTGATTATGTTTTCTAAAAAATTAATGTTTTGAAATAAATTTTAATGCTATCTAAATATTGTTCCTCAAAACTGAATGAAATATAATTGAGAAAAAATCAGGAAAAATTTCGGAACTTGAATTACACAATTCTTGAACGCTTTTTTGTTTTACAAAACGTTAGGTACCAATTTTTTTGTCAGCCCCGTGGTATTCAGATTCTTTTGTAGATGATAATACTTTGTGTTACCTTTTCCTTTTTTTCAAGCTCATGGGTGTAATAAATGATCTGTGTAGGGAAAACATTAAACATACACTATTATAGAAAAAATATGACTTTAAATGATCAAATGTCAGCTCCGTGGTATACAAAATAGTATGTTAGCTCCGTGGTAAAAGTTTGAAATACTATGGTTGTAAAAGAAGTTGCATGGAAATTTCACAAAATCTAAATATATTATGCCATAACAATGAGAAAAACTTTAGTAAAGTATTTTAAAAAAGTAAAGAAAATAAATTTTTTTTTAGGAATTATTCTTGAAATTGAACAGTTATGTGAAAATCACCCATATATGAAATGTGAATAAAAATTTTAAATATAACGAATTTGATTGAATTCTTACTCTAGCTATTTTATTATTCAATTTTAATTATTTAATCATGACGAAACATTGAATTAAAATTACAAAATAGTTTACCTAAAGATTTAACTAGGATATTCGGCTATTTTTCAGATTAGTTTTCTTCGTCCTTAACTGAAACTATGAAAAGAATTCCCTAACTTTTGTAGTACTCCTGCGATTCCAACAGTTTCTGCAATGTTAAATAAAAAATTACTTATCATTGTTTAATAACCACCCAGGTAAAAATAATTCGGTCGAAAAACATGCGAAAATCCACTGGGATTCTGGTCGCAATACAGACGAAATTCTATAGAAAATCTTATAGATTTTCAAAAGATGATTTGGAACCATTTTACATACTGATTTCATCCGAATATCGCACGAATTCCTTGCGAAAAACGATCGCATTTTATTCATCTTTTTACGCTAAAGAGATATAACAAAATAGACAATAAATTTGAAATTTGAGACCCCCACGTGGTCTCATTGGCATTTTTAATAATTTAAAAAGGGAGTATGGACTATATTTGATGAATATAAGACATTTTCTGCCGAATTATTTTTACCTGGGCAATATTATTAATGTAAATAATATTAATAAATGAATCAAACCAATATATAAACTTAGATAAATAAATAAAATATATGCAATAAATAGGCAAACAAACCAAAGAATACACTATTAAGTGATAGACAAATATAGATCAAATGGGTAATGAATGAATCTATATATGACTAAATCAAATAGACCATAAATAAAATAAAAATTTTTTAAAATATATATATTATAACAAGATAGTTACAATTATGCCGTTTATAATATAAATAAATAAATGAAATAAATAAATCAACAAAAGGGTGACCGCAAATTTTACTTTTCAAATTTCCTTGACTTTTCTTTGTTTTGAACTCTCTTTTCCAGAATTTTGAGACGATTTAAATAATATCGAATTTTTTGACATTAAATTTTGATACAGAATCGACTGCAAAAAATATAATGCAAAACAATTTCAGGAACACCGTTAGATTTATAAAAAAGTGAAAAATTCAATTTTTCAAAAAAATTAATTTGATTCAGAACAGTGTAGGGTTTTGTATTTAACTCAAAAATAATCTTTTTTATGTACAGAATCGACTGCACAAAAATTCAAAAACCCTTTGCAATTTGCAAAGTAGTGAATGAAACATTTTTGTAAGATTCAAATTGAGTTATAAAAGTGCAGTGTTTTGTATACTTTATAAGTCATATTTTTTTAGAGAATCGATTCAAAAAAGCAAAATGGAAAAAACATTCAGAAAGACCTTGTAATTTTTAAGAAAGGGAAAATACGCATTTTTTAAATTGATCTAGCAAAGTGTAGTGTTCTTATTATACAACTTTGATACCGCAGTTAATACAGTTTTTAAATATAAATTCCCTGACTTTTTCGTGACTTTCCCTGACCATAAAAATTTTTTGACTTTTCCCTGGTTTTCAGGTTTTCCCTGAACTGCGGCCACCCTGAACAAAATAATAGAATTATTATTAAAATAATTATTTTATAATTTAAACAATTCTTAATGAAGATTAAAGTAAAATTTTTTGAAGGGATGATAATTCACAAAATAATTCGGGGTGTCTATTAAATTCCGCTTTTGAAATTCCCAGTCATTACCCAGTTTATTTACATTTTCCCAGGATGAAAATATTAAGTTTTGCTGCTGTCAAGAACAAAAATAATAACGAATTCCAGAATAATAAGACAATTAATAGCCAAATTGAATCCCATTTTCTAGCAAAATAGAAAAACAACATTTTACAAAGAATTTAAGTGAAAACTTTTTTTTAATTTTAATTTAAATTATATAATTGTCTTACAATTTGTTTTTATTTTAATAATATAATTTTACCTTTCTCACGAAGTCAAGTAAGCTGAATCCACTAAGATGAGAGTAAAAAGAACGTAAAATTGTATATCATTGTAGGGTAAAAGAATATCTTCCAAAAGAACAATTTTACAACATTCCATTCAGTCCTGATAATTTGAAATGCTACTCTTGAAGTCTATTATCGCCGTTAAACAAATTTTATCAACACGCATTATTTTTATTTAAAGTTTAAAACATTTAGATTCATTTGCTGCTTCTATGTATGTTTGGATAAGTTCATTATTTCTTCACAAACAGTGAGCCAAGGGAAGAACAATAATTCCTTCTTGGCACGGTATTTTCCATGCTTTTTTTAAAATATCATCAATGTGCCATAACTGCATTTCAGAACTTGAAGATTTTACCAAACAAATATCGAAGAGATCTGATTTTGGTTGTTTATATAAAGGACCAGTACGGACATACTTTTCACCAATAAAACAAATTTTTCCATTTTCTTCTCTTACTATGTTTTTTATTACACCAAAAGTAAAATCTTTTAGAAGAACACAGCAATCTTTGGAGTTATTACAATATATTGTGAACTTTTCGCCTACATAAACCTTATATTGTGCAATTTTGAAAGGTAATTCCTCTGTTAATGCCCCATCCGAATGAGGTTGTTTTAAATTCGAGTCATTACTTAAAGAATTGTTAAATACATCTGCTTTTTCATTTTCAAATTTCTCTGCTTCAGAATACCTCCGCGCAAACTGCTGAAGAAGTTTCTCTGCTTTTCTGATCATTTTCTTGATTTTAAACATATAATTTTCAAATTTAAACGCACTGAATTTATCCAACGAACCAAATTTTTTCACGTCAGAGCAGATGTGTAACAAATTGTGGACATTTTGAGATATGTACTCTTCACCATATATGTCTGCGAATTGTTTTACAAATTCATTTAACAACTCATCAGCATAATCAATGTTCGAATTAGCATGCAAATGAGAGTCATTAACTAAAATAGTAATTGCAGAATGTAAGAGTAAGAAATGCGAATAAATTTCAGGAGTAAGAATGTTCTTTAATGCGACAGGACCAGTGTAAAGCAAAAAAGTTCGAAACTCAGTTGCTTTCCAGTGCGTGTACTCAGAAAGTTTTGTAGGGCGTCTAGCAAATTCTTTCGGTGTACTGTTGCGTAATTTTAATAATCTAAGAGAAATTTGAAGAACTTGGGAACTACTTAATCTCGTTTTTAAAGGTCCAATTAACCACAAGGAAATTAACCTCTTTACCACACCCAGTAAAATCAGATGCATGTAATCTAACGGCACTGAAGATACTGCACCAAATCCTGGTAGGTTCTTTAAAACAGATTCAGTAGTTGTTTCCAATTCTTCAAGTAAAAAATTTCTGTCGGTTTTTAGTGTGGAAGGTCCAGTTCCTGGATAACACATACGACCTGAGTTCTTGGAATTCTTTCTAGTCTTTTTCTTTTTCACGTACTTGCCGCTTATGTCACACTTTGTGCAACAGTCATAACCAGTGTGGCCTTTTAAATGTAGAACAAAAGCTTTTGCTGGAGTGTCACAGGCCAAGCATTCAATTGTTACTGAAATATTTTCATTATTTACTGTACAATTATGTAATTCTATAGCTTCATCAACGAACTTTCGTAGAAATTCATTGGCGTCCTCCGGTTTATTATTCCCAAAAAATGCTCCAATAGGATACACTTTTTGACAGTCCATTTGTGAACATAGAATTAGCCAAAAGCCTTTAACGGATGAGTTGAAAGTTGGCAAGCCATCAATGTTGATTGCTAGCTTTAGATGTTTGACTTTTTTTCCTCTTCTTTGATTGTCCCGCAGCATTGCTGTAATAGCTCTTTGTAATCCAAAATGGTGATATTCTCCATTTGCCATCTTACAAGTTTCCGTATGCCTTTCAGTACCCATTAGAGTGCGTGCATCCATGGGTAGTTCAATGTTTGTGAACAATCTTAAAATCAGCATCAAAGTCGTTAGTGCAGCTAAGGTAATTTTGTAATTGAGTACCCACTCACGCAAACGTAAAGTAAATCCATCCTTTTCCTCTTTGTGCTGGTTATTATCAACGTTGTTAGATAACTCGTCTTCCGAAAAACCATCACTTTCTGAACGAGGTTCCTCTAAATCAGAAAAAAAACTGTCCGTGTTTTCATCCGAATCGAGGTGGATCATTTTGTTACAGGTTTCATAGGAAAAAGAAAAATTATCATAAGAATGCGGTTGAGGGAATTCATTGTCAAAGTTTTCATTTTCTAGATCTGCAAATATTTTACAAGATTGATGTTCAGAGACTTCCTTCTCATAAGTTTCATTGTCGAATGTACTACAGGATTGATGATAAATGTTTTCTTCTACTTTTCCGGTAGGTATTGAAAGAGATATATTATTATCGGAGTCTGAAGAATGAGTAGGGCTTCTATTTTTATATTCAGTTAAACGTTTCGAAGTTCTAACTTTCTTTGTTTCAAATTCTAATCCATTACTGTCTTCAGAATCAGACGACGGTAAATTGAACGGTTTCTGCGCGTTGCTTGCTTCATTCTTGATTCGCAAATTTTTTAGAAAATTACTATCCTCTTCTACTGAACTTTTTACAATTCGGCGAAAGTGCCTGTCAGAATAACCTAGTACCCGAGAATTTCGCCTCATGATTGTGGTGGAAACTCGAAATCTCAACTGAAAAACAATTTTCGATTCTTAAAAGGATAAGAATACCTCAAAAATATCACGACCTGCAAGTGTCTCATAGAATTATGTATGTTTTCGTAAAATTGTAGTACGGAATGATAGACTTTCGAAAACCAAAGGGTTTTAAACAATTTTTTGAACTGTGGGTGTTGTGATACAATATATTTTTTGATGTTTTTTTTTAATTTTAATATTTGTAAAACGCATGAATTGATTTTATTACAATCAGAATATATGTCCAAAGTAAAAACATTCATTTCTAATGGTTTGATAGTTGTTTAAAAATATCGAAAATTTCAATAACAAAAGACAAAAATATTTTTTCATTTTTAACAATTCTCTAAAGTTTTTACGTAATATGAGAATTAATAATTACATTTATAATTCCAAAAGACACCAATCGAGATATTTTTGACGTATTCTTATACCCAAAACGTAAAATTTAATTTAAAGTGAACAAAAAAAAATGATAAAGAATTGAATTTGACACTCGAAAAAGTTCAAAATTATTCAATGGATATAAATGAAACAAAGTCGAGTTGATTATCAATAAATTTATATATCTTTTAGTACAATTTATAATTTAACAGACTTTTTTCAAAGTCGAAATTGTACTTAGATAAGTTTTTGTTGGAAAGTATTAACGTTTAATATAGAAACCGAACTTTAATGGGACAAAATATCTGCGTAAGTAGAACTTCCAACGATAGACAAATTTACATTGTTTTATACACAAGAAAACATGCGAGTAATTTCCTTATAGGTAGATTTATAAGCTAGGGACGGCAAAAAGTAAGGGGGGTGGCACAAAGTTTAATGCCCCTAGAATTAAGTAATTATTAGTGTCAAAGTACATGTATTCGATCTATGGAAATCTTAAAAAAGACCTATTTTACAAAGAATTACCATTAAAATAAAATTAAGAAGATGAAATGAGTCAATTATAAGCTTAATGGTTTAATTGGATTTTTATAGCTTTATCAAGAAAGCGTAAGATGGTCTAGTACATAACGTTTATAACACAAACGATGAAGAAAAAAATTGTAAGTGTTGATTTTTCGTTCACGATTTATAAAATAATTAGCATTAAATTTATAAATACTTAATTATTAGTACTGACAGATATTTACTTTAAAATATATAAATTTTTAGAATTATTATAAGCGCATGTGATGAAAAATGACGTTGGTATGGTCACGTAACTTACAAGGCAAAATTTTTCCGACATTTTACTCTGAAAATAATAAACATATCGTTATCCAAATTGTTTTCACTTATACTTGACTTTCCATAATTTTATAAAATAACTTTTAAACAAAATTATCAATAAATTCATACCAGACAGACCATTCTGATTGTATTTTATGAAGGCTTATTAACCTCCATAAGAATATGTTGATTATTTTAAGATTAAAACATCGGAAAATTAATGATAAAAATGTAAAAATTTGGCTTATGGGTCACGTGACCATCTATGTCATTTAACATCACCTGATGGCCTTAGGTAACATTTTTTTCCTGAATTCTTTTTACTAAAAATAAAACACTGGACCATCATAAAAGCGTTACTTTAAGAAAAAATAGGCTATCACGGAAACCAACTTTGTTTACAAATATAGTTCTGAAGCATAGGAAGGTACCAAAATTTGGAAAATAAAAAGAAAAGTAAATTTCATTTTTCAATAATTTGAAGGAATAGAATCATGCAAAATAAAAAATATGTTTTAATCATTTTAACTCGATGTAAATAGATAAATACCACACAAACGTCACATTTGTAAATATGAAAATTAAAATTATTTAAATATGACGGATTATAACGGTGCCCCTGGAAAAATGTAAACCAAAAGTCCAAACACTTCAAATTTTCTTACGTTTTTTGTAAGTATTTTGTTTTTAGATTAAAGAAATGGTAGAACGAAAATATTTTTACCTTTTTGGAAAAATTGATTTTGAAATTGTTTTTCGTGTTAAATTTTGATGAAAGTCAGTATATCTCAGTAAAAAACATTGAATAGAAATGAAAGAATTGTTTTTTCCTTTTTTATTAAAAAAAGAGACAGGAAAGAAGATTTAAACTAGTAGAAAATTATACTCATTTCATGAACATTTTGCTTCCTTATAGAGGAATGTTTTACTGAAATCAACCATCAACATTATTCAATAATTCAAAAAGTATATTTTTTCTTCACACATGAATGCAAAATGCGCCTTTGGCTACCGTCGGTAACTATGCAAAACATCTGATTCCCGCATACTGTGAGCAAAATGCTTAGACCTGTGAGCAAAATGGTGAAAGCAGTTAGCAAAGTGTTTTGCTCATCGAAAGTGACCTCTAGCGGCAGTTCGCAAAGTAGTTTGCATTCATTTGTAAAGAAAAATATATTTCGATACAATGTGCCTCATTCAGGCATTGATACAGCTCGTAAAACGTCGCGGAAGAATCTCGTGAAGAAATCGAGGTATGAAGCCGAGCCGAAGGCATTTCGCCTCGCCTTCGGCTCGGCTTCATACCTCGATTTCTTCCCTCGCTTCTTCCTTGACGTTTTACTCGCTGTGAGCAAAGCCTTCATTTGGCACCTTGTATCGAAATATACTATTTTTAAATTTTAATTATAAAAAGAACTTAAATTTTGAATTACAAAAATATTTGAAAAATAACAATTTATTTACAAACTTCTGTTGAAGAAAAAAATAATTCAAATGTAAGCCGATTATTTTTCTACTGATAATTCACTATATTTTCGTAAAATATAGACTTCATACAGCTCAATCAATTTCTTTTTTAATGCTAAAAATTTTATCAAGAGGAACTATCATATAAAAACAATGCTTCCCGATGAGGAAGCAAAATGATAATTTTAAAAGTTATATATTAATAGAATTTTAAATATAAAAAAGAATGGAAAACTGTAATTTACTCCTTCAATTTGTAGTAAAATATAGACTTTATGTAGATCAATCGATTCGTTTTGTAATCCAAAAAACTTAAAAAAAAGGAACTGTCATTAGAAAATCAAAATTTTAAAAGTTATATTCATAAAATGGAATTTTAAATGTCAAAACTAACAGAAAATTAACATTTACTCTATCAATTTATGAGCAAATATAGACGTTATATAAATCAATAGATTCGTGTCGACACAAGCAATATGATTTTTTTATTAATTAAATTTTTTATTTGGAAAAAATTGTCTCTAAAAAAGCATATTTTTCAAAGAAAAAACGTTCTCAAATTTTTTTGAAAATGTATTTATAGAAATCCTTTTGTTAATTTCTAGATTTTTATGAGTGTAAAAACTTGACCAAATTTCATTAGGATCAGTGAAAGCATTCTCAAGATAGAAAGTACACAAAAAACGATCACACACACACACATACATCTGGACATTGGCTTTAAACTTCGTATATATAATTTTTAGATGAAAATTAGTTGATTTAGACTATTTTTGGAAAATCGAAAATCATCACGATTACAATGCTTCCATTTTAAGAAAGCAAAATTAATTACGTCAAATATATTGTTTTTAATAAAATGAAGAAAAAAAGACTTCTTTCATTTGTTTTTAATGTTTTTTATTGAAATAATAGCTTTAAATCGAAATTTAATAGGCAAAAAATCATTAGTTTTCAAGTAAGTATATGCTTGTAAATTAATAATTCATGTTTATTTATGTTTTTTATAGAAAAAAGAAATACTAATTTTTTCATTTGTTTCCAAAGTATTTTTTTTACTAAAAAACTGGCTTAATATCAAAATTTAATACGAAAAAATATTTCACATTCAATTTTTTCAAAAAGCTCTCGATATAATATTTTTGTTCTTCGATTTTTCTAATTTAAAAACAAAGCACTTTCAAAATCCGCAAGAAAATTGGAAGTGTTTTGACTTTTGGTTTAAATTTCTTCAGGGGAAGCGTTGGATGACATGACAATTTTTCGAAATGAACATTTTTCTATGAAAAGATTAAAAACAATTAATATATACATTTCTGTAAAAGTATTTTCTTTGTATTTGTGTTTTTAATTAAATTAAAAATTTCAAAATAGTCTGAATTTTTAGATCTAAAATTAAAATTTCATAGAAAAACAATAAAAAATAAAATCGATAAATTATTATGTATGACATTAAATAAGGTTAAAATCGTTGTATTTTTATAAGAAAAATGCTGTGTAGATGTGATAAAAATGAAGTTTTAAAAATATTTTCGGTTTTTATGTAATTTTAAACAATATGAATATTATTCAGTTTTTATTTTTTAATATTCGTGATTACAATAATTATTAACCTTGTAAACATTCAAATTTGAAATTAGAGCATTGTTCAATCTTTCAAAGCAACTACTTTATTCTTATTTTTCATCAAAACAAACAACTTTTAAAGATTAATTTTTTTGCACTTAAATCATGAATTCAATACTGCCGTACTAAGGAAAAACTTAAGTAAGCGACATTTTTGTGAAAAATGAGTTTTTGGTATCAATGAACTCGTAAGAAAAAACTGCATCTAGTAGTTGCTATTAAAATTATTTCTGAAAGTTATTTATTGCAAAAATTGTTGATTAAAGATCTTAAAAAATCCATAAAATGAAGAAATACTAGATAAAAACTTAAGCAAAGTACTTTGCGTAGTCAAGAAATAGTAAAAAGGTACGAGTTCGAATGTAAGATTCGACGGAAAAACTTAGGTATAGTCGCTTACGTGTTTTTGTTTTCAAAAATGCGGTAGAGACTGACTCTTGGTTACGAAAGAAAAAACACGCATTTGCATGCATGCAAATGCGTGGATCTTTCACCAAAAAGTTAGCCGAGCGCCGGCCGAGCCTAAACGCAATTGACCTCCCACTACTCTCCTAATAGCCGTACTAACAAGGAAGGGTCGCGAAGTGTCCGGCGCCGATTTTGTTGATTTTGATATATGTTGTAGAGGACTGAAATCTAAGCGACACGTATTTTTTTTTA
>WNHD01004594.1:0-11050 GCA_011057455.1 Ganaspis sp. Gsp50 | reverse complement strand
GCTATTTCATTTCACCGGTACCACCTATATCTAGGAGGCGTTCCCCTATCCGCCACCTGGGGACGCGCCCGATAGGAGTCCAGCAACTCCCACGGGAGTTTTATTATCCCACGGGATTATTATTATTATTATTATTATTATTATTATTATTATTATTATTATTATTCTAGTCTTAATTCTAAAACATAAAAAACTATTCTTGATTCATATTTTATTTACATATATATACCTATTGAATTTCTTTTCTTTTTACTTTTCTTTCATTTGCATTTTTTTTATTCTCTCAAAGTTTCTTTTCAAAACATTTTTTAAATACTTTTAATGATTGCGAAATTTTATTAAAATATTTTAATTTCCATTATATTATTATTTTAATTTACATATCATTATATTTTATGCCATTTTGCAGATAAACTTTCGACTAAAGCCAAAAAGAAATCTTGAAAACATAAAAATTCGAAAACTCTTTATTTTGCAATTACGAGTTACTTACTAAAATCAGTTTATAACCCTGGAGACAAAAGAGAATACTATGCGAGAGTAACTGCACAAGTAACATGATGCAAAACGAATCCTCAAGCATCCCTAGACATCTTCCACACAAAAATAAGGTACTTTGGTTTATCATTGTTTACACCTTTTATAATACAAATACGATTTTAATAAAAATTTATATTATTAAATTTTCTTTTAAATTCCCTTCTTCCAAATTAATAATTTCTCTTTAAATACTTTTTAATATCACAAAAATTAATTTAAAAAAATTTGTTCTACAAAATATTTATAACCATACAAAGTTTTACTAAACATCAACTTAAAGCGTAAATTATAATTCTACAACGAATTAAAAAAAAGTCCACTAATCTGTCATCGAACTTGTAAAGTGACATTTTCTTGATTCAAATTTAGAGTTAATCTTTTTAAAAACTAAAAAAAACATTGTTTTATATTAAAGTTTTTATAAATGAACGATTTCTAAAACATCTCTTCTTTCAATATAAAAGAAAATATTTCTTTTTTCAGTTAGAAAGTAATAAGAAATAATTTTCCAAGATTACAAAACTTGAAGCAAAAAATGTAATACCTTCTCATTATTGATGAGAAGGTAAAAAAAAGCAGTTGAACTGTCAAAATAAAAACCTGTTAATATGTTCATGCTTTTGGACGATGTAACTTAGCCTTTTTTGAAAATGTAGAGAGCAATTTTTACTGCTTGCAGTAACGATATGAACGACATTTAAATGCAAAATTCGGAATTGAGCAGCATAGTGAAAACCAATTTGTGAAAAGAGACTGTCTGTACCAGCGTTACACAGATTTCCCAAAAGCGCCGCTGTGTAATCCAACATGTATGTAATTTCAAATGCTGGACTGTAATTCCACTTGAATGGAAAATAAGCGTCGACTGTCAAAATTCGAGTTGCATTTGAATAATCCGTGAACCAGACGTCGGCATTGATGTAAGAGATTTGCAAAAATCGAGCAATACTTGTAGAAAGAGCCATCAATATATAAACGTGTGATAATTTCTTGCTAAATTGATTATATTCTACCATTATATTCCATTCCTCCTCTGCTTTCGTATTATTCCAATCCTGGATAATAAAGGCAAGAAGTTTCATCATTCCTATTCAAAAAATACTTTACTTATTCATTTCAATACGAATTGCAAAAAAAAGTAATCAACTTTCTTTCCAAATATTTCTAACTCTTTATACAAGCTACATTTTTACTTAAAATTCGTTTTTTACACGAAATGCGTAGTTTATAGATTTAGTGCTTTTTTAAAAGAAACGCATATTTTAGATAAAGCGCTTTTTTACATGTTGTATACAAAATATTCAGTAGAAAAGGCTTTTTTGGTAAGACACCTGTCATTCGTCAACTACTTAAAATTCTGAATAATATAAGCCTAGAAAAAACTTTTTTCGATAATTATTAAAGCTATTCTGGAAAGAAAAGATTAAAATTATAAAATTTTAGTAGAGAAAGACCTTCCTAGCCAGACACAAGTTTTAATACTCAAAGTATTTGAAGATGTTTTAGTGGATAAGAAAAACTTGACTAGTTTGTGGCAAATATTGAAAATAGTCATTAGTGGAAAAACACAAATTTAGTCAGACATGATTTATTTGCAAAATTGCTCAAAACTTAATTCCGTAAAACAAGTATAATATCCTATCGCAAGGGATTACTTTATAGAATAAATATTATTAAAAATTAAGTACTAAATGGAAATTTTAAGCCGGGAGAACTTTAATTATTTTTATATTTCAAAAACTGCACTGTTTCAGTTCAAAATCTAAGCACATAAAACTCATGTTTCTGGCGAGAATGGGTTTTTCTAATGATATTTATTTTGAACTATACATGAAACGTTGGTTTGTAAGAAAGACACATTATATATAATTAAAGAATTCTGCGTTGAAATTTAATTAAATATAGCATGAGAGACAATTTAAAATTAATATATTTATCTGGACGAAAATGTCTTTATACCTACTTATTTTTTTTTAATACACTTCTGATTTTTACGCAAATTTTTCTTAATCGCAAAGAAACGAAATGGGTTTTTCTTAATCGTTGATTATATGAAGTATGCTTAATACAAATAAAAATATTGACAATCAAATAAAAGAAATGTAATTGAATAAAAAAAATTGAATAAAACCAATACGATTGAATCAAAGAAATATAATTGAATAAAAAATTTATTTACATTTAATTAATTAATTTGAGTTAAAATATTTAATATGCCTAATGAAAAACTTACATTATTCTTCAAATATTACTTTCAATGAAAAAACTAAAATGAAAACAAAAAATATTTAAAATTTTTTTTAAACTTCTTTATTGTTACATTATTTATATTTTAAATGTTTAAAGTACAAAGTTGAAATGGTTTATGTAATTAAATATGTTGAATCTTAGGGAATTAAAAATTACGTTACCTACTGTTAAAATATTTTCTCGTTATAAAAGAAGTAAACAAAATAAAATACTTCATTTTCTCTTACATTTTGTTATATTATTTATATTTAAGTAATTAAAAAAAAAAATTTGAAAAGTCTCTGTATTGAAAAATGTTTTAATTATTTAAATAAATTAAATTAACGTTTGTATTTAAATATTAAAAATGTTAGTCTTTTATAATTCACAGTCAAATCAGTGGACGGTAACTACTCCCGTAAGTAGACGAAAACTGCTCCACATGGATATTAAATGGACGAAAACTGCTCCAAAAACACTACTTTCATTAATTCGACATTAATTTTCTTTTTAATTTAAACCAATAAATTGATTAAAATACTGTAACAGGATAAGAATAATGAATACTTTTCGTTAGTAACTTTTGATATTTGATACAGAAAAACACTTTATTTAAATTATTATATGAGCTTTCTAACCTTAAATGGACGAAAACTGGGTCCATGACGGTACAATTGAATAAAGAAATAAAATTGAATAAATAAATACAATTGAATAAAGAAATACAATTGAATAAAGAAATACAATTGAATAAAGAAATACAATTGAATAAAGTAATACAGTTGAATATCAAAGAAATACAAATGTATCAAAGAAATTCAATTTTATCAAAAAAATACAATTCAGTAGAAAAATATAATTGAAAAACAGAAATACAAATGTATCAAGGATATACAATTGTATATAAACAATACAATTGAATCAAAGAAGTGCAACTGAATAAGAGAAAAACAATCAATTAGAAAAGTAATAAATGTATAAAATAATTTACCTACTTTTTCTGTTACACCAGAGGCAAATCATTTTTGCCATTGCTACTAAAATAAGTAACAATGCGCAGGCCAAAATTTCCGACATTGCATCCAAATCCCCCCAAATGATAATCAATTGTATAGATTGCGCCAAAATAACAAAACTAAATAGATACAGTGCCATTACTGTAAAGTGTAAAGTTGCTAAATATTTATTTCTATCAGGATCTGGCCACACTCCAAGTAGCTGTAGAGTCATTCGACTAAATTTCATAAAATTGTTTAGAGCTGGATAAACAAATTGTATAAACAATTAATTATTTTTACAATAACTGTATACACTGAAAAAAAAATTTATTCGATTCAAATAACCATTTACTTGTCTATTATCAAATAAATATTTATTTGAATCAGCTAATTATTATTTGAGTCCAATAAACAATATTTTATTCAAATACAGAAATAATTGATTCAAATGCCATTTATTTGATTCAAACAATAATTACTTGGTTCAAATAAATATTTATTTGATAATAGACAAGTAAATGGTCATTTGAATCAAATAAATTTTTTTTTCAGTGTATGAATGTCACTTATTCAAAGCTAAGCTCTCAAGGAACATTTAATATTCTTACCAAGGAACATTAATTTTATTCAAGAAAAGTTAGTCAATTTTTTCAAATAATAATGATTTATATTTCTAGAAAATATGTATTAACTGTCTTCATACAATATTTATTAATATTTTATGTAGAATATTGAATAATTTATTTAATAGAGGGTTTTCTTCAATGTTATTTTCAATTCTAACATTTAATATTTGCTATTTTTGAATATTACTATTTTCAAATATTGCTATTTTTGAATATTACTATTTTCAAATATTGCTATTTTTGAATATTGCTATTTTTAATGCAATATTTATTAAACGTGAAATGTTTATATTTAATCCTCCCTTTATAATATTAATTAAATATTTCAGAAATAAGTGTACATATAATTAAATAATAAATAATGTTTATAAAAAATATCAATGATCTATTGATACATTTTTTTATTATTTACAAAATATTTTATTCAATGTATGCTTACAGTATTTCTTTCAAAAATTATTTAAAAAAGAAATTCAAAATTTATATATAATACTTTAATGGGTAATTATTATAAAATGAATATAATTTTAGTAGTTAAAACTGAAGGTTTCAAAGAATCTACATTGATGATATAAAATTTCGATATTGCACCTACCCTCCTTTCCATCCATTATACCCAAATAATATAGAATATATTCGAGGGGCGATTTCACGTAAACTGAGAGGGAATTGTTTTAAAAGTTTCTCGCACTTGGGAGAATCGTTTAGAACGCATGCTCATTTACTAATTCATTATAATGTATACTTCTTTTATATTCATGTATAGGACCAGTCTTAGGATTTCATTACTGGTTCATTTGAAAATTACATTTATCCCCACAGTTGCATTCTCCTTGAAAGTGTTCATCACTAAAATGTGTAGATTTGTAAAAACAGAAAGTTTCTTATTTTTGAAAATATTTTTAAAAGTTCTTTTTGTCAAAAACCAGTTTTGGCGTATTGCACACATCCTGACAAATATAGGTACTGTGAAATTCTTTCTTAACACTATTTTTAAAAAATGTTGTGAACTATTGAGGAAAAATATAAAAAAATATATACGTGCTGAAATTATCGTTTGATGCTCAGGATAATGTGTATATGAAAGAAATATAATTAAAAGTGATTTCAAAGTTTTAAATTTATTAATCAATATTTTGATACATTTTCACTTTCAGCTTGCTAAAACAGTTTTTATGAAAAATTGAAAACATATATTTTTTTTACTTATTTGATTATACTTTTTTTATTGTTAATAACACCGATAAGTATCCGAGTGATGTCTTCAAAATCTAAAATAGAATAATGTTTTAAGAATTGTAACTAAATAAAAAATTATTTTTAGTAGTGAATAAAAAATTTATTTATGTGCATTTTTATATAGAGGCTTCCTTTGAAAGAAAAGAAATAAGTGAAATTTTGACCTACTTGTCCAAATAATTTTAAGTTTATTACATATAATTTTCCGGCCGAAATTTTAACTGGTTTCCTACTGCGTAAGATAATTAATATAAAATTTCTCATTTCTTTGTATGGCAAGAAAAACCATTCGCAACTATAAATAGCATCCGCAAGAGCCATACTCTAGAATAGAAAACAATAAAACGTAATTAAAAAAAAGAATAATAATAACAAATAATAATCTTACTTTTGGGATATTTTTTATTTCATCAGTTTTATTTACTATTTTTAAATTATCGGTATTTTATTTTGTTCTATTTTGTCTTGTTTTTATTTTTTATTTTTAATTTCTTATTTATTTTTTTTATTTTTGTTTTCTAAGTAATTTATTTCATAATATGTATGTTTTTAATTTATTTTTATATAATCAGTATTTTATTTTTTATTTTTATTCTATTAATATTTTATTTGGTATATTTATTTTATCGTGCTTTTTTATTTATTCTTTTTTTTACGCATTTTTATTTTGGTATATTTTTTACTTAGTTTTCGAACTTAATTGCATATTTAGTAATTAACACCAGCAAAGTTGGGTACACTTTTTTCTCAATATTCATAAATTCAGAAAAAGCTCTGTATATGAGATTGTCGATTTTTATTAAAAAATAATAGTTGCATTGAAATAATAATAATAAAATAATAAATAGGTTAATTAAAGATAAACAAAGCAAGCAATAAGAAAGAATCTATTTAGATAACATTCTCACCTGAGTTTGAAGAAGTTCGGCTACATAGCAATAGATACTAAAATTTCCTAGCATGTAGCCAATATAAAAAACAATAAAAACCATATCAAACAGAGCCGATGAATTTTTTTCTGTTAAACACTGAACAATATTGTCATATTTATAAAAAATGCTAATAATTATTATTAATAAAAACAAATAATACAACATTTATCATTAACAGCAATTAACATACAATTATTATTAAAATCAATTCATATAATTGTTATTAAAAACAATTAATTTAATTATTGTTAAAAACAATTCATGTAACTGTCATTAAAAAAAGTTCATATAACCATTTTTAAAAATAATTTATAAAATTATTGTTATAAACAATTAACACTATATTTATTATTCTCATATCTTATTCTCAGAATAAATTCTCCTTTATTCAACTTACTCGAACGAGTTGATAACCTTGAAAACAAAAGAGTAAACTGCATGATAACAATTGTGCCAGTAACATTAAATTGAACGAATCTTCAACAATTGAAATGCATCTTTACATGCAAGCAAAATACAAAAAATTATTAATTACAATATTATTTTAATGAAGAAAAACTACTGATACATTATTTTTAATTTTTGTAGATCAAATATAAATAATATTAATTTCATATAATTTTCAAATAATCTATTTTTTATTCTTCATGTCAGTTAAAATGTTATTTAAATAACAGCAAATATCTTTTAAAATAAAAAATGAGATTTTTGTAAATCAGTAGGCACATATGTTTCTAACATACACTGAAAAAAAATTTATTTGATTCAAATAACCATTTACTTGTCTATCATCAAATAAATATTTATTTGAACCAAGTAATTATTATTTGAATCAAATAAATGGCATTTGAATCCATTATTTCTGTATTTGAATCAAATATTGTTTATTGGACTCAAATAATAATTAGCTGATTAAAATAAATATTTATTTGATAATAGACAAGTAAATGGTTATTTGAATCAAATAAATTTTTTTTTCAGTGTACATATGTACATTTATTGAATAAGGTGAAAATATTATAACTATTCTTCTAGTAAACATTGAAAATTTACTGAAATATTCTTTCCAATAAAATGAAAAATTCGAATGTTAAATATAAAATACATTGTGATATAAAATGCAAATTTTGAAACAAAATACAAAATGCAAATTTTGAAGCAAAATAAAAAACGCAAATTTTGAAGCTCAACAAAAATGGTAAATTTTGACGTTAAATACAAATTGTAAATTTTGATGCAAAATACAAAATTTCAATTTTGGTTTAAAATAAAAACTACAAATTTTTATAGAAAATACAAAATGCAATTTTTATAGAAAATACAAAATGCTAATTTTTGTGCAAAATACAATATTCACGTTTTGACCAAAAATTCAAAATGTGCATTTTGATATCATACACAAAATGTATTTTTTAGATGAAAATGCGATAGCAGTAGAATCATAGAACAAACAAAAATGATGATTACACGAATTATTTAATCAACCTATTAATTTGCTCATGCTTGCGTACGATTTGACACAATTTTTTTTGAAATTCTAGTCGGGGATTTTTACTCTCACTTTCAGTCGTAATGCTGAGAATATTGTGTTGTAAAATTTTCAATTGTCCGGAATAATGAAAAGCAAGTTGATAGAAAAAACTGTCTGTGGCACAGTATGTTAAATTGGCAAAAATTGAAGACACATAATTAGTAAAGCATGTTATTTCAAAAATTGGAGAATAATTATAATCAAATGGCGTGTATCCATTCAAATACAAAACATGAGTTGCATTCGTATCAATTTTCTTCCAAGCATCCAAATTCAGATACAAAACTTGAATAAAACGAGACACACTGGCTATTAGTGCCATACTAATAGATAAATTTGCAAATTTTTGGCCAATTTTGCTATATTGTATCATTATTTTGACCTCTTCTCGTGACTTTAAATTATTCCAATCTTGTGCTAATGAATCGAGAAGACCTTTCATTTCTGAAAAGTGGATTTTATGTTAAGAACTGTTTTTTGTGTGTGTTTATTTGAATATTTTAAATTAATGTATAATAATGAACAATTAAAAGTTTGAAACTACGTTAATTTAAGAAAATGAAATTAATATTATTTATTAGCAACTCATATTATATTTTCGCCAGATATTTCTTTATATTTATTCTTCTATATTTATTTCTTTATATATTAATTTTTGTATATTTATTTTTGTATATTTATTTTTTGATATTCATTTTTTGATATTTATTTTCTTATAATTATTTGTTTATATTTATTTACATTTTTTCGAAATATTTAAATATTGTAATTATTTAATAAAAAGCGCACTTTTCTTGTGGCACCAGAGAAAATTCATTTTTATCATGGCTACGATTATTGGCAGATGAGCACATGCTAAAATATCACTCATAACGTCTATATTTCCCCAAGTTTTGATTAATTGTATGTTTTGAGTTAATATTGAACAAACGAAGATAAAAACTGCAACTACAGTAAAATGAAAACCAGCCAATTTTTCGTTTTTATAATTTGGCCAGATTCCAACGATTTGAAGACTTATGCGGCTCGATTTCATAAAATAATTAATAGCTGCAGAAAAATTAATAATCATCAAGTTTTACATTGCAAGTGCATTTTTCAAAATTTTAAATAAAAGGACATTAGAATTTTAAAAAAAACGTAAAATTATTAATTGAAATTAATCGAATTGAAAATATACAAAAATTTATAGTGTAAAACTGTAAAAGAAAATTAAATGACCGAA
Source organism: Ganaspis sp. Gsp50 (assembly GCA_011057455.1). Lineage (NCBI taxonomy): Eukaryota > Metazoa > Arthropoda > Insecta > Hymenoptera > Figitidae > Ganaspis > Ganaspis sp. Gsp50. Next base: position 1,730 of record WNHD01004594.1, on the reverse strand, counting down.
AATGAATTTGAATAAAAATAAATTGAAAATTCAATTTAGGAGAATCTTATCGCAAAAACAAGATTTGCAAAAAAGTCAAATTAAAAACGTGTCAGTACAATGCTTGTGCTTTTAATACTTCAAAATATTATCAAAGAAAAAACTGAAATTTCTATAGTTCAGAATATAAAAAAACAAAATGAATATTTTTTGAAATAATAATTTTTTGAATAATCGAAATTTTTGTGAATTAGTTGTTTTCTTAAAAATAAATAAAATAAATATTTGTTGAATAATCGAAGTTGTTGTGATTTGATTGTTTTGTTTTAAATAAACAAAATTAATATTTGTTGAATAATCGAAGTTTTCGTGAATTGAATGCTTTTTTCTAAAAGAAACAATATGAATATTTCTCGAAAAATCGAAGTTTTTGTGAACTGATACCCTCTTTGCCATTCATTTTCGACAGAAGATAACTCAATGGCGAGTTCTTAAGCACTGAAGATATTTCTTTAAAATAGCATCCCTCGCGCATAACGCATGCTCATAATTATATATCTGTTGCCTTTTATATAAATTGTCTTCTTTAGTTTCCATTTATATAAAAGTTGTTAGCTGCTTATCGCGAGGGTTGATTCGATTATGACAAATATAAATATCGTTTTTCAATTAATGAATAGACATGAAACATTTTTTATCATCATTTTATTTAAATGATATATAATAAAATTTTCTGTTCTACCTGAGAAGTATAATTTCTTTTTACTACAAACTATTTCAATCCTGTCAAATACTTTTCTGAAAAAAGAATAGTACTTGTTTCGTTGTTTATTTTCCATTTAAATACAAATTTTTATTTTTGATATTTCAATTCACTATAATATTAATGATGTAACAACTTGTTTTTCAGACTAATTTTATTTAAAACGAATTGACAAAATGTCGCTAAGTTTTTCTCATTGTTAACAGAACCGACAAGTAGCCAAGGGATGTTTTCAAAATCTGAAAAAATAAATTCTCTTATGTTTAGAGTGTAAAGGTAATTATTTTATTATTTTTTTGTATTATTTTAATAATTTATTGTTTATACTATTTTTTAACGTTTATACTATTTTTTAGTCTTTATACTATTTCTTAATCTTTATACTTTTTTTAACGTTTATACTATTTTTTAATCTTTATACTATTTTTAATGTTTACACTATTTTGTAATATTTATACTATTTATAACGTTTATACTATTTTTGTATTGTATAAAATACCTTTTTTGCATGTACCAAAAATATCGTAACTTTAGCACGTGAAATAATTTTAAAAAAAATCTTCGAAACGTAACTTACGTGTCCAAATAATCTCAAGTTGATTATATAAAATTTTCCGGCTGATATATTGACGGGTTTTCGACTGCGTGAGACAATTAAAAGAAAATTTTTTGATTTACTGCAAGGCAAGCGAAACCACTGAGAATCATATGCAGCCCGTGCTAGTGAAACACTCTTCAATAAAAAAAGTAAACTAGTGGAAAATTATGTTCATTTCATGAACATTTTGCTTCCTCATAGAGAAAAAATTAAAAATCTAAAAAAAGTAACATTGACATCTTTTTCATAAATTTTTGGTAATTGAGATTAATTGAAAATTTAACATTATACAAATCAATTATTTTTTTAATATCGAAAAATATTCCTCAAGGAACAGTCATTAAATAGTAGTGAAAAATTGTCATTTACTCCTTCAATTCTTGGTGAAAT
>WNHD01004593.1:7500-16688 GCA_011057455.1 Ganaspis sp. Gsp50 | reverse complement strand
AGAGGAAGGCATTAATGGCCGGGACTGTACAGTTGGGGACAATAATGCCTTCCAAAAGGTTACCAGACAAATTCCTACTCTGCGTGTCGCTTTCTATGTTGTTTTATTTCATGCCTCAATATTTCTCACATAGGCATAGGATGAAACAACATAGAAGGCGACACGCAAAGTAGGAATTTGTCTAGTAACCATTTGGAAGGCATTATTGTCCCCGACTGTACAGTTCCGGTCATTAATGCCTTCCTTTTTTCCACTAGACAAATTCTCACTTTGCGTGTCGCTTTCTATGTCATTTTGTCCCATACCTACGAAAAATGTTAAGGCAAAAAATGAAACAATATAGAAAGCGTTACGCAAAATAGGAATTTGTCTAATTTCAAGGGCTTGTAATTTCAACTTTTCCCTGTTTTGCTTCCCTACCCTGTAGCCAAACAATAACGCCACTAGACAGCTGTGACAATGGCGCCGGTATGTCAATGTAAACGTCATGCGCAGAAACTCATTGCGCAACTATTTTCCCCTATCGCGACTCGAAACTATAATTTCAAAATGTCGAAATTACAGACGTTCTACTGTATTTGTAACTCTCTATAATAAAAATCAACTTGAGGTAATGTCGTTGGTGGCAATAAATCCGTAGTCAAATAATATTTACCTGATGAATTATTTTCAGTTATGTATTATCAATAATTAAGTAAATAAGTACTAAATAATAAGCATTATCAATTGTGCATTTTTCTTCAGGTATGTACGATGTGCCTACGCTACTTCCACAAATGATGGGATTAGGGAGTTACGTTCTGCAATCATCACTGAGGAAGTATTTGTACCAGCTGCACTCGAAGCGACCGGACGACTTGTCTGAACAGTACGAATCTCACGGGGAAGTGATGAGTCCTTCGACGGCAGACTCCGAGGGTACCGAGGGAACTGAAGGAAAGGAATCACCAGCACCAAATGAATCCCAGGGACTCGATGCCGTTCGTCGAATTCTCGAAACCGTTAATACCTCCGTCACGAAACAGTTGTTGGAAGCCAACGTTAGAAAACTATCGTCCTCCCCTGCCACTATCAAAAGGGAATTCGATGACGATTATCAGGTAAATTTCCCCGCTAATAATAAAATCCAATTTCTGGGTGTATTATATTTCTGAATCTGTAATTGGAGACGCCCCCAGGCAATAGAAACAACATAATGGATGAAAACTGATACTTTTGCAGGATCAAGATAGCGAGATCTCGAGCGAAATGACCCACTATCCTGATTGGCCGATGACGGACCAGTGCGACTCCCAGAGCGAGGGTTTAGCAATAAAACTGGAAGAGGTCAATCAGAAGCCTTCTATCAGGCAGGGATGCAAGAGGAAAGCTGAAGTTGATTCTTCCGAGGTGGATTCTGAAGATGAGGACGAGACGAGTCAACCTCAGAGTGAAAGTGGGAGACGGGTCAGAGCAAGATCGCTGATAGACGACGAACAATTGGCTGTTCTTAAGGGTTATTATGCCATCAACCCGAGACCCAAGAAAGAGGAAATCATCATGATTGCAAATTATATCAAGTTTCCTACTCGTGTTGTTCAGGTTAGACAATTTCTTAAATGAATCTTTTGTTTTGGATCCAAATCAGTAGGCCGTGATCTAAAAATAATCGTTTGCACCGCTGACATTAAGATTTGCCTTCAAATGATGCACTTATATTTTCGACATCTGCACGGAAGTTTGAAAGAAAAACGTAGTTGTCCAGCATAATTTATTGAATTCTTAGTTGGCAATATTTGATTTCAAATTTCTTGCAAACCTTTGCAGGCGCCAATATTTTTTAGAAAAAGAGATATTTCTACATGAGTTCTTATTTGTGTGTGAGGTAATTGAATTAAACAAACTGAATTATATCAACCACTTTAGAATTTATTCTACCTTTTAAATTAATAAGTTAAGACTTCTAATCGCGTGGTTTCCACCTGAGTATAGCTAACATCCATTTTAAAAACGATTTAAAAATAAATTTTTCCGGAGCGATGTGAGCGTCGCCTGTTTAGACCCGTTTCCTGTGCTCGTTGTCTTTCTCGTAAGATTGGAAACTATGCCGGGACCACTTTTTCCAAATCATCCTTTCTGTCGATTCAGATTATTAAGAACTAAATTTTATTACTAATTACGAAAAGCATTAAACTTGTAAAACAGTTTCCTTGTACAGTTTCCGTCTTCATAAACAATAATTATTGCAAAAAAATGATCATTTCATTACTAATTTATTAATGTGATAGCGAATCGAGAAGAAAAAATTGTAGTTCAATTCAAAAACTACTCATAATTTTCCGGAGTGACAACGACGTCGCATGTTCAGGGCTAGTCCCAGTGCTTTTTTTCCTTTTGGGAAGATTTGGGACTATGCAGGAACCCCTTTTTTCCGCATCCTCTTTTATCTACTGCTGATTCTCTAGAACTATAAACATTATTATAAACTTTATCAAGTATTTGCGCAATAGTTTCCTAATATTGTTTAAAATAATAAATATTGCAAATCAGATGATAATATAACTTTTCCACTCATTTAATTCATTTATCAGTTTACGTTTTTTTAAGAAATAATTGGTGTTTTTGTAGGTTTGGTTCCAAAATTCGAGAGCGAGGGATCGCCGGGAATCCAAAATTCCTGCACTTCTTCCATTGGTTAATTCTGGCATTCAACCTGTAAACGAGCAGCCTCTTGATCTCTCTAAAAAAGAACTGACTATTTCCGTGATAAAAGAAAGTGATACATCGAGCAGAAACACAGCCTCTCCCTGTGGACCTAAGGAAGAAGTTGTTCTACCAGCATCTGTGAATCCCGACACTGATCTTGAAGACTCACCGCTTGTTATAGATGAAGAGACGACCGATTCCGCTGAAGGTAGACGCATTCTACTCAACAGTGAAGCTGTGCCGAAGGTAATAAAATTAAAAACTCATTAGAGTTATGTTTTTTAATGCTAAAATTATATGAAATCAAAAGAATCAAAAATAATATTTGTTAATGTAGAAAATTTATATTGTAATACATTTATATGTGTAGATTTATATATTTATTGTATACATTTATTATTTTATTGTATAAATTTACTATTTTATTGTATAAATTTACTATTTTATTGTATAAATTTACTATTTTATTGTATAAATTTATTATTTTATTTCCAGAATCAAAATCAAACGGTAGTGAAAGTAGAGGCTGAGAGACCGATAGTTCAGGCAGATGTGCTTCCAACAATCGAAACGGAACAAGAAGGTCTCTTTTTTTGTAACCAGTGCGATAAGACTTTTTCAAAACACAGTTCTTTAGCAAGACATAAATACGAACATTCCGGTAAGTTGTAAGAAATAACAATAAAATTAATCATTTAATATTTTAAATCAATGTTACTGCAGAGGCTTATTCAGCTTTCGCTCTGCACTCACATTCTCTTCAAAAATTCTCAATTTCTCAAAGGGAGATTCCTCCCAGAACCAACGTTGGCAGCGAAACAACTATGAAGCACGACTAATTTAATTACAACTGTTGAACTCACCAAAATCGCACACTCCGTTCCTACTCCAGTCCCAGCGACTGGTGAAAAAAAAAATTAATCCAGGAATTTTCATTGACTCTCAATTCTATTAACACAAATACCTAGCAGTTTTTAGATTTAATAAATTAGTTCACAAAATAGTTTTGAAATCCCGCACCTCAGAAAATAACTACGCGATCAGATTTCAAATTGATGAAATGATTAATAATTGTTTAAATCGTTGCAGGACAAAGGCCGTACAAGTGTCAGGAGTGCCCGAAGGCGTTCAAGCACAAGCATCACCTAACTGAGCACAAACGTCTGCACAGTGGCGAAAAGCCCTTCCAGTGTTCCAAGTGCCTAAAGCGCTTTTCTCACTCCGGCTCCTACAGCCAGCACATGAACCATCGGTACTCCTATTGCAAACCTTACAGAGAATAGGATTACCGAATCGCTCTTGAAAGCGAGACCCACCCACTTAGCTAAGTACACCTACCCGATCCTCTTTTCACATACATATGCCGCACCGGCACGAGAAACATTATTAAAAACAAAAACCTCGTTGCTGGTCACGCATAATTTTGTTCAGGACTTAGCATTTAAGTTTGACTTTTTTTATACATTGATTCTGCGCACCTCGCAGATTTTCACACAGAAGACTGTCCTGACAAGAAAAAAAGTCTCAGTTGACACAACTGAAAAATTCTCCAAAGAATCGTCGAACGAGGCTTTTCCTTACATTATTATAATTTTAAGTACATATATTCCCCAGTTGAGCGAAACCGAGTGAAAGATGATTAAGAAATGTTGAAAAAGTCGCGAATCTTGCAACGACACAATTATCGAAATGTACCTTCGATGAAGAGTCAAAGACAAACCAAAGTTTATGACAGGATTATAAATCGCTGCAGATTATACAAATTAACCAAACACGTAACGGTACCAAAAATGCATAATGCAATAATCTATTATATATATATATATATATGATACAATATACATAATATTTTATTATTTTTATTAACAAGATATTATATATACCATGACAATAATAAGGAGAACTAATTAATGTACAAATTTGTTAGTTACATTCGCTGGGGAGTGCGAAACATTCGGTCAGAATATGATCGACGTTATGATTAAAATGGATATTGCACTTATGGATGATAGAGATTTTACCAATCCGAAGGGGAAACCCAACAATACGAGAAATTATTATATTTCAAGTTGACTGCGCCTCGATCCACTTGGCAATTTTGTTTTTAAATATTTATAAAATAGACAATATTTAGAAATAGATTTTAATCTTTGAGTCAATAATAAAAGAGACGACAAAGAACATATTTTTGTAATATTTTAGAAATCATAATGATCAGTTGCTTCCTGTATTTACAGAGTATTCAGATCTATTTTATATTGCAGCAGGATGAAGATTTGACCGAGAACAATAATAATTAAAGTGTCGAATTAAACTTTTTTTCATCGAGTTTAATCAAAACTATTAGTACAAATGTGCACAAACGATTAGCAATATTTTAAATACATTTTATTGTGAATAAGAAACTTGTTGAGACTTGTTTAAATTATTTTATCGAGTTCTTTTGTTTTAATTCGTGGCGCAGTTCAACTTGGCGAGAGAAAAGGCTTCTAGTAGCCTTGAGCCTATTTTTTTAGAATTCTAAGGAAAATCGACACGCGGGTGAGAAAAAGAATTTAATTAAGGAACGCTATTAAAGTAGAAGTTTTAGAAAAAAAGTCTTCAAAATATCCAACATCTCGAATACTTTACATTAATTTTTCTTCCACAAAATTATCAACCTTCTATATTATTTATTCTCTTTTAATATTTTTTTCCTCTTTTTTACCTTCATCGAATCTCAACTAGAAAGTGCCAAATTCTCTTTAATCGAAAATTTGATCAAAAGTAGAATGAAAAAAAAATTCCGATAAAATGTCTTTTTACTTCGAAAAGAATCATTTTATTCCACAAAAACATTTTTCTGCAAATCAACTTATTATTGGCCGAAAAAAATGAATGATAATAAAAAGGAAATTTGAAACGAAATTGGTGGATAACAAAAGAAACAAGGCTTCCCTATGAGGAAGCAAAAGGAATTTGGTGGTAACTTTTTCGAGATTTTTGGTATTTGAAAGGCTTTTTGAAGCTAATAGATTATTCGATCCAGGAGAGAAAATGCAAAAAATGAGTTGTAGTACCGAATTATCAAGTCTGGTCTGGCTGCAAACAGAGCTTATTGTAAAAAGTCTGCCCGGTTGCCAGAACAAACGAGAATCTCAAATCTCGCCTCCTCACTTAAAACGAGTTTTCTTCAGCTCAGCCCAAAGGACTATAATTGTTAGAATTGAGATTTTAAGGGCCTTGTAAATCGGTGAAAACTGTGCGAAAGCATCTTTCCAATGTTATGTACTTATCATTTACTAATATTAAAGTTAGAAAACAAGTTCTGGACCGATTTCTTCCACTAAATGCTCAAACGACAAATTTATTGAATTCTTTAATTTTCGGCTTGAAGCTACCAGGTCATCTCGAGGTGTAATCAAAAGATTTTCTAAATGCATACACTTTTAAAGAATTAGGAATTCAATTCTTAATATAAAAGATTAGGAATTCCAAATTTAAATTTAGAAGAAATAAAAACCAAAATTGGCAATGTGTGAAAACAGTAATTTTTAAAACTGAAACATAATCAAACTTTATCTAATGAGGTATAAATATTAAACAGATTCTTCAAAGATATTTAAAAATGTTTTGCAAAATTTAATAACGAATTCAATGAGTACTGAACTTTGCATTGTTTACTTAATTTTGCAATAATTCAAAAAATTTGCAATGACTAAATAATTTTTCAATAAATACGTATATTTTAAAGAGACTAAAAGAGGGAAAAACAATTGGGATAAGTATTTTAAATTAAATTGATAAAATTGAAGGGAAATATTGAAATCGAAACAGTCAACTGGAGTGTTTTGTTCAAAAAATGGGATCAATGTGTTTTACGCTAGTTTTTAATTTTTTAAATATTTATTACGAAAGTGTTATTTGGCCGCTTACCATAAAATATTCAATAACTATTATAGTAAGCGTCAAATACAAATAATTCCTGAAAAGCATGCATTTTTAATTAAAAACTAGCGTTAGCTAATTACCCCTAGAAATCGTCATTATCCCGGTTATAATAATAATAATAGCAATAATAATTCAATAATTCTTCTCACAAGTTTATACAATGAATTGGCAATTTTTTAAAGATGGATTAAAGACGATGATGAATTATAAATAAACCAATTATAATTACTTTAAAATTTATATTTATCCGTCTCTTCTAAAATCTACGATAAATAGTTTAAAAAAACTTATTTCTCAACGAAAAAATCTGCTTTTCACACAAAAACGAGCTATTCTGAAAATTCTATTAAACAAAATTTTCTAGAAATTTAAGAAATTAAATTAAATTTATTTAATTTAATTTAAAAATGTTACACTAAATTTAATTAAAATACTTTTCTTAATCAAAAATGTGATTAAAACTAATTTTCTAATAAATAAAATGAACCCATTGTTGCGACTACTGGTAAATGTTGCGTGTTTGAAAAATTTCTGTTTAAAATTTGCATTTTTTTTTTGTAAGAAAATGCGCTGGTAGCTTCGAACCAAAAATTATCAAGAAAATAAAAATGTAATTTGAAAAAACGGTATAACGAGAAAAATAAAATGAAATGAGCAATAGAATAACAAAGAGAAAAAATAAAATAAAAGTAGAGGAAAAATCCAAGAAGCTAAAATTGTATCACTTGAAATGAATAAAGGATAAACCTCTTAAAATTGTAATGGAAATTTTAGGAGACGAAGAAATCGATCCTTGTTAAAATTTCAACGCACATTCCGAAAAGAGCTTTTTCGAGGCCTCATATTTTCCACGCGTTTGATAATGAGACCCAGTGTTCGCAAATATTTTCTTCACCGAGATTCGAGGCCCGATTAGTAAGGATCTAAGTATGATATTAAATGCTTCCAATACTGTACGATTAAATAATATGATTACATTTTGTATGATTTATTCGTTCGGACGCCTAGGTAAGCAGTATACTCCACAGATGATAATACTCGAGAATGTATTTTATAACGGTTTATTCGTCTTTTTATTTACACGTACCACAAGTGATAAGTGATATTGTTATTAATATTACGAGATACCGTGAGTTTAAAATCCAACGAAAAAACTCGCTACCCTTTCAAACGGAGAAAAAACATCGAACTTAAAAAATCACAAACCGGTAACCTTAAGGGAAGTCAAAGTAGTGAGTTGTAGTTTTTACTTTTTCATATAATCATCAGTAGAAATCCAGAATTGGTGCAAATTCCAAAAAAAGAGCAGAATTTTGTAATTTTGAAGAAACGAATTTTCGAAAATTGAACGAAAAACTGCAATTTTATTGTGAAAGGTTTGTATCAGTCTGGAAATCGAAAAAGTTAGTCAATTTCTTAAGCGGAGATTCTGAAGTGCTCAAGGGTCGATTTGGAAGGGCGAAGAGGTACCTTCGATGGATTCTGAACACACTTAGTATATAAATAAATAAATATATATATAAATATTAATTAATTGCCTAACGGCGTTTGCCCAAAATGCTGAACTTGTACTTCCTCACGTAGAAGCTTCGGTTATCCGCGACAGGCATCGTGTCCACAATATACGAACAAGCAGATATGCTTATAATACTCATTTATATTAGTGTTAACACTTAAGAAATATATTTTTATATAATTATAATATAATAATTATAATACGATAGAACTAAATGGTCGCTTGTGCGGTTAACACACTTTCCCTTTTCTTTTATGAATCAAGGCCGGGAGTTTTGTTCGCATTTTTTCTTCTACTCTTTCTTTTTGTACATTCTCAGCATTAATGAGAAAACTATTTTTTTCGATATACAGGGTGTCCCGTCTTAGGACGAACATATTAAAGGTATAAATAAAATGGACAAAATTTGATAAAAAAGTCCTTTACCAGTTTTCAAAATTTTGATCCGTTGAGGAGTTACAATGGTTTGAAGTTAACCAATCAGGTGCCTGCTACGGTATCGTACCAGCTGCGCGGTCGTCACGCTGGAGGGGATGGATATCTAGCTCGCTCGCGATTTGTCAACTTTGGATTGTCATAACTCCGGAACGGCTGAACATTTCGAAAAGTGGTAAAGACCTTTTTGATTCAATTTTGTTTTATCTTTGGTTTTAATATGTTTGTATTAAGACAGGACGCACATTATATATTCCTCTGAATGCATTTATGTCTCCCGACTTGACAAAAGGTGGAGGCCGCACTTTCTATTGCATATAAAATGATTATTATTGTCAGAGATTAACGAAGAAATAATAATGATAAATAATAATTGTCGATGAATAAATAATTATCGATGAATTACAATGATAGATGAATATAATAATTGCCGGTCGACCTAATGTCGAGGAAAATCGAGAATTATTATGGGCCATCGATTCTTTTGGTGTAGAAATTGGGAGACGAATGAAATTTCTTTTTAAAATGCAATAGCGATGCTGTTCTGCTGTTGTTCCCACCGAAAATGGTGATTCCGTAATTCCTAAAGAAATTGTTACAATTGTTGAAGCAACGATTTAAG
>WNHD01004593.1:0-2500 GCA_011057455.1 Ganaspis sp. Gsp50 | reverse complement strand
TGACGACATTAACAGAAATGACAATTTTTTAAAACTTTTAATTAAATTTTGGACGAATTAAGGGACTAAAATAAAATTGACACTTTTAAATCGTTTCTTATTTTCTTCACTTGAGGCTTTTTGGCATCTCAACAGCTTGGTGTAATTTTAAAGAACGATTAAAATTATTTACTTTCTACGATTTTACAAGAATTTTTGTCGACAACTCAAGAAATGTTAATTTTTTGCACATTTAAATTTCACTTTTTGATGAAGTGCTTAAAAGATCTCAGAGATGGTTACAGCTTTCCATGATTTCTCTGCGCGGAGCTTTTTGGCATATAAAAAGCTTGGCGTAATTTTATAGAACGCATGAAATTATTTATTTCCTACGATTTTACAGCAATTCTTCTCGACAATATTAGAAATCATGATTTTTTGCACATTTAAATTTAACTTTTTGATAAAGTGCTTAAAAGATCTCAGAGATGGTTAGAGCTTTACATAATTTCTTTGCGCGGAGCTTTTTGGCATCTAAAAAGCTTGGCGTAATTTTATAGAACCCATGAAATTATTTATTTCCTACGATTTTACAACAATTCTTATCAACAATACTAGAAATGATAATTTTTTGCACATTTAAATTTAACTTTTTGATGAAGTGCTTAAAAGATCTCAGAGATGGTTAGAGCTTTTCATGATATCTGTGCGCGGAGCTTTTTGGCGTCTAAAAAGCTTGGCGTAATTTTATAGAACGCTTGAACTTATTTATTTCCTAGGATTTTACAGCAATTCTTGTCGACAATACAGGAAATGTTAATTTTTTGCACATTTATATTTAACTTTTTGATGAAGTGCTTAAAAGATCTCAGAGATGGTTAGAGCTTTTCATGATTTCCAAGCGCGGAGCTTTTGGGCATATAAAAAGCTTGACGTAATTTTATAGAACGCGTGAAATTATTTATTTCCTGCGATTTTATAACAATTCTTGTCGACAGTACTAGAAATCACGATTTTTTGCAGATTTAAATTCAAGAAGCAAAATGAATTAATTCAAAGAAATTGGATTTAGAAAAAGGTTTTCAATCTACATTAGTATGAAGCGATTCAAATATTTTTCATATTTAATTTTATTTTTATTTACTATCAGGCGGATTGTTGGCCTATAATTCTCTTTGAATTTTAATCGTACGTGAAGAAGGGCGGGACGGTTGAATCGTAGAACGGGGGAATTTGTCACTAAGGGGAGGGGTGTCATTGTCGCATTATAAAAGTAGTACCGCAAGCACGCTGTTCTCATTAATTACCGATCCGGAAGTTTATTAAAATTGTTTCGCCACCGCTTTGGACATGTCGCCGAGGATCCAAAGGTGCCTTTATCATTGTGTATTATATTTTTTTCATTTTGTTTTTCTTTTTGTATCCCTTCTGGATTTATTGTTTTATATCGTTTATTTCAATTCTCTATTATATTTTTATTTGTTTTATTTAAAGAGTGGCAATTTTTATGCGGGGGAACGTTTCTAAAATAAATACAATATGAAGACAGCGTGTGGAAGGACTGAAGGGCAAGAGAATTATTCGACTCGACTTAAAAATGATCTCGAACCTGATGGATATATTATTCCGACAACCGGGAATTCTACCCTGGGAAAACAAATTTAACTAATCCGTCCTGCAGCCAACAATTCGCTAGATCTGCTTCCTACAGCCAACTTACCGGATTTGGTGAAATAAATTTTGAAATTTATTTATTGCCTATAATTACTTGTTAAATTGTTATTGTCACTCATTGCCCGCCTTTTGAACTTCTTTGATTTTCGTCACCTAATTTGTATTATCAATTTGATCCAGCTCTTCATTATTTATTTATATTTTAGTTATTCGTAATAGTGTGTGAAGGATGCCTGGGTCGCGATACATCACTTTAATACTTATTTTATCATTATAAATTTTCAAAATCTAACGAACAATATAATTTATTCGTGATCAATGAATTTCTTGTATGAGTTATTTAATGGCATTTTCTTCATATTTTGAACTAGTTTTACTATAAATTTTATAATTTCTACTTTTAAAAATTGATGTCATTTTTTCTGGATTTTATTTAATCATATTTACAAAACATAAATTTAAATTTTATTGTGGCAAATATAAAATTTGTTACAAGTAGTTTGAAAACGTTTTTTTCTATTCATTTTTTTAATTAAACGCATGATAAATGAGAAAAATGGATAAATTTAAAAAAATTACCTTTTTTTCTTTAAACGCAATATTAATGATAAAAATGAATTAACTCAAAGAAAATGAATAAAAAAAAGGTTAAAGTAAATTGAAAACGTTTTTTTCTATTCATTTTTTTTATTCAAACGCATGATAAATGAGAAAAATGGATAAATTTTTTAAAAAATGTTTTTTTTTATTCAAACGCAATATTAATGATAAAAATGAATTAATTCAAAGAAATTGAATAAAAAAAAGGTTAAAGTAAATTGAAAACGTTTTTTTCTAATCATTTTTT
>WNHD01004592.1:0-11951 GCA_011057455.1 Ganaspis sp. Gsp50 | reverse complement strand
AGTATTCTCGCGGTTCTAGACCGCAGCGATCGCACTTCGCACGGCAACTCTTGGATCTCCCGATATCGATATCGGGATACGTATATAGACGATAACAAACAGGAGAAGAGGACTACTAGTCATGTTTTTTAAACTTTTCCCTGAGTATTACCAAATATAACTAACGTGTTTTTAATACGAAACTGCTCTTGGAATATAAACAACGGTTGCCAGCAGAGTACCAAAAAGAAGACAAAAATCTTCACACAGGTACAAACTGATCGTAGAGATTTGAATTACACCTGAAGCTCGATCCGTGCGCCGATTCGGGGATGCCTATCACGGATCGAGCGAGCCCAGAACAATGGTCTCCCTCTTCGCCTTGCGCGCCTCTCGCCACCGAACCCCCGGGACCCGACGCACGGATCGGGCGCGCACGGATCGAGCTTCAGGTGTATAGGCTTAGTTTCCATTTCAAAAAAGTAAACTCACTGTCCATAAAATTTAAAAAGGAGAAAATACTTTACGGCAGGAGATTCAACAACACAAGATAAATTAACACTACACAAGAAATAAATTAAGAAAAGTGAAAAACAAAAACAAACATTTTTAAAGAAAAATAACAAAAAATTTTAACTATACATACAGCACGGTGCGCTTGAAATGAATTTGAAAATCCACTCTGACATTATTTGCTAGATTATGAATTTAGGTTCCTAGAATATTTTAAGACCAAAATAGTACATTAGGACCATAAAGCACGTAGGACTATAAAGTATCCTTTTACTGCCTAGGACGATAAAGCTGTTGCCTAAAGTAAAGGCAAGCTTTAAGTCTCTAAAGCAGGCCGAGAAACCGAGAAAAACATGCTCCTGTTACATAATGAAAATAATCGCCTGAGCCTTTTTTCAGAAAATTCAATGTTAATAGTTTCTTCATTGATCATATAGATAAAGCTTAATAAATAACATAAAAAGTTTTTTGTTTTTCAGAAATCCATAAAATAATAATCTATTAAAATGACTAATTCGAGATAATTCGCATTAAGGAATTAATAATTAAATAAAATTAATAATAATAAATAATCAACGTTGAACAGTTCTGCGCGATAAAGTAGAAAATGCCTTAGGAATTTTTATTGAATTTTCTCAAGAAAAGACTCCGGCGACTATGTTCTGTTTGGTCCTAAAATACTTTAGGAACCTAACAGATTTAAAATATACAATAAATTTCAGTGCAAGAACCTTTCATTTAAATTCACTTCAGCCGCACCGTGACAGAATAAGGATTAAAGTATAAAAAATCTATAAAAGTAAATAACTATTATAAATACAGAAAATATAGATTGAAAATGAGAAAAGAACCAGAAATTCATAATAATACATAAATTTTTATATTATAATGCATTATATAATGTTTACATAAAGAATATAAAATGGTAATAATGAGAATCCCTACATTCCGATGTTAAACCGTCATATATTTATATATATTATGAAATGTGCCATAAGTGCTTGCATTTTTAATTAAAACATGGTGATATGCGACGTTGTATATTTTGAAAATCAAATAAAACAATGAACCCATTTATATTTTTTATTTACTTCGTTTATTATGACCACCAATAACATTTAAAACATTTCCTCTATGAGGAAGCACATTTTTAAAATGAGTTATATTTAATTGTAAAACTTGTGTTCCGTAAAGAAATAACTTTAATTACTTCGTACCAGTCCTTTCTGAATGATTTTTATTGAATTCACAATTACCATGTTTAACATAATGTAAAGTACCACATACAGACTAATAGTTTACAAATGCAGACACAAGACGATAATTTGATGGTGTAATAACGAAGACAACTCTATAGCGATAACGATTAATTTCGATAAGACATCAAAAGCAAGACGAGACCAGAATACATTTTGATGGAGATTCGAGTATGTTAATGGAAAGAAGATTTGTGTTGAAAAATGTGCTTTTTTGGTTTATTAAAAAATAGCTCGGTCTAGTTTATCGGATCAAGTTATAGGGAATGATGGTTAGAATGATGGTTAAAGTTAGAATGGTTAAAGTTATAGTTAAAATAGTTAAAGTTAGTCAGAATGGTTACAATTAGCCAGAATGGTTAAAGTTATTGTTAGAGTTGTTAAAGTTAGAATTGTTAAAATTTCGCAAAAAGAAAACAATTTAAACTCTTAATCAAGCCATCACCGACCGTTTTTTTTTAGTCTCTCTTACTTCCCGAAAAAAATTTTTAATTCCGACTTACTTAATACTTAGATGTGGCCTAATTGACCGAGACAGCACTTTTGACTCCTGCTGCTTCAAATCCTAATTACATTTACCTTCTGGTGTCGATGGTGTTGACGTCTTTCTCGGCATTCTCACCACTAAAACGTATAAAAAATAAAATACACTATTTGTATATGTAATTTAATAAAAAAGAAAAACGTCGTCACATCAGAACAGAGAATGAACGCTGGCACTGAGTAAAAATTTTAACCAATTGCTTCAAACCTTAAAACTACATATACTAAATTTTAAAGAATTCGTTTGTACTTGAAAAAAGTGCTTTCTCTAAAGTAAATAAAATAAAATTTCACCACGGTTCAAACAATATTTACTATCTCCGCTTATTTGTACATGATATTTCTATTCTGATTTATTTGTGCGAATGATGAAACTTAGTGATGCTCGCCAGGGTTGTTAAATCGTTTACTGGTAAATTTTATTTTTAATTTGTAAAAAAGTATTATGTTCGAAAATTGTAATTCTAAAAAATAATAAAAATCAAAATATTAATATAAAATAATAAGAAATAATAAAGAAATTAATTATAATAAAAAAACTGGTAATAACAATTGAGGGTGCACTTGCAGTAACACATTAGGCGCTAGGCTTGAAGTACCCCTTAATTATTGTTTTTCCTTTTCAAAACTTGTTATTTATATGTATAAAATAATAATATAGATAATAATAATAATAATAATAATAATTATAATAATAATAATCCCGTGGGAGTTGCTGGACTCCTTTTGGACGCGTCCCTTGGTGGCGGATAGGGGAATACGTCCTAGATAATAGTAGGTGGTATCGGTGAAATGAAATAGTCGGCGCGGACTAAATACAGTAAGGGGTCGTGCCTCGATAAATAAACCAAAAAATGATGAGTGATTCTCAAAACGCAGTACCCCAAGGAGGAACCCCGCAAGGAGACAATACTCGAAGCCGGACAAACCGGTGCAGGCCTCACAGATTCTGGGGGAGGGGGGCAAAATCAGTCTGATCAAAGCGCGAGATTTCCACTGTTGTTGGTGGAGGTTCTGGCAAGGACATCGCCATGGTCAACGGTTAAGTGCACCTTGACCGGACACCTAGATGAGCCTCGAGGCTTTCCAATTCAAGCCACAAAATGCGTCCCCGGGTTGCGGATAAGAGGTGCCGGGTCTAGGCCTGATTGTCACGTAAGTGATTGCGGACAATGAATGCGTCTCAAATGTCTAAGTAATTCAACGTGTAGAGTCGAGCTGACTATGGTAATAGACGAGTGACTCGTCCGACCCTCTGAGTAATAGCGAGGGATGGGTACAGGGCTGCGGTCGTGCTTGGTTCTCGAGCTTGCCCACCATAGTCCGGTATCATGGTCGAATGTTTCACATTCTCTGGATGGTGCTCTACAACCAGAGATGGGCAAGCCCCAAAAGCCCGCTGGAAATTCAACGTCAAGAGTTCCGTAGTGTGTAATGGTAAAGGGTGTTGCTTTGGCAATTCTTTATAGTAAGTCCCATCGGGTTATATCAAGGCCATGTTCTATATGTTTCGAGCCCGGATAAGGGCATTATTGATGCGCTATGGCACAAACGGCGTCGGGTATACGGCCTCCACAAGGTTCCCTGCGGGTCCTACATTTGGGTTGCTCGGTCAACAAAGTTGCCTGGGTTAAACAAGTGTTGCTAAAAGTGTACTTTCCTTCGGGAGCACTGGGTCTTTTATACGTTTTGGCCAAAACTGGCCTTACAACGTTGATTTTTCCTTGTTCGGTTATATCCCTTCCGGTGCATCTCAAATGACTCCGTTTTCTCGGTCTCATTCGTGATTCATTATGCAAAAGACGGCTGATAGTACCTAAAAGTAGATAGTAGTCGTTTCCATGGCTACAGCCGAGATGCTTGAGGCCTGAGAAAGACAGAGGAAGAAGAATGAAGAATTAAAATTTTTGGATGAACGATACTAAGAATAAGCACGAGGATGCAGCAGGAGCCGACAGTAGACTGTAGGAGATTTTCGATTGTATCGAAAGTACTCACAGGTACAGGAAGGAGCATTGCAAAGTCTACTACGCCGACTTGGTCTGGCAAGTAGCGCTTGCGGTTAGAAAAGGTGAAAAAAGACCTCTGGATAGCCCCAAGGAAAAGCTAAAGAAAAAGAGAAAAGTGGAGATCGTGGTTGAAAGGCCAAAGGTTCGTGTTAAGAAGACCAAAAGGAAAAAAGGTATCTCTAAGCCGAAAGAGTCTGCAACTCCGGATCAATCGAAGGTGTCTACGATCTTATACGAGTTGCTGAAAGTCAGTCGTACGCTTCTGTCCTAGGCAAACTTCGTAAAAATGTTGACCCGGATGCTTGCAACACTACGGTGTTGGGTGTGAGACCCTTACAGAAGGGTGGTTTTCTCTTGAGACTGGAAGGAGATTCCAACAAGGAGGCGTTTGCAGCCAAGGTTGCTGAGACAGTCGGCAGAATGGTAACTGTACAAGTCCCGGCGGAACAGAGAGTATCCCTGGAAATCCGAGACCTGGACAGTTTGACTTAACAGGAAGATGTTGTCTCTGCTTTCAGCAGAGTTTTGGGAAGCGGAAGCAACGAAACGAAGGTGAATCTCCTTCCAGAAAACAAGAGAGGGATCAAGCTGGCTGTGGGTAGCACAACGGAGAAAGAAGCAGCAGTTTTGGAGCTGCTCGGACATCTCCGGGTTGGTTTCTTCAGCTGCACCATTAAAAGGAGAATCAATGTTGTAAGGTGTTTCAGATGCCTAGAATACGGACATCGCAGCATGCAGTGCAAGGGCATCCAAAGCATGTTTCAAGTGGGGATATATTTATTTATTGTAGTTTCTGTCTTTTTACAATTTTATTCATTTTATTTTTTGACTAATTTTGTGTTCTAATCTGTTTATTTAGTTTTTTGCCGCATTTTAAACATTTACGCAGAAAAGTTCCGCAGGATACGGACAAAGTCGCTACGGTGACAGAGAAGGGAGCGCCACCCTCGAAGGCTAAAGTCTTCTGACCGCTCCGAGGGTAGATAAGGGCTCCAAAAATAAGGGTTTATGGTATTTATATACCCTCGGATTCGGCCCTGAGGGATCTGTATGCAGATGTTTCCAGACATTTCCTAAGCAAAAAAAATAATAAAATAATAATAATAATAATAATAACAATAATAAAAATAATTATAATGTAGATAATAATTATGATGAACAAAATCTTTTGATTGAAATAATGATATTAATAACAAGAAAATTAATGATATTATTAAAAAATAATAGCAAAAATGTTACAATGCAAAAATTTGATGCACTCAAGAATAAGGGACCTAAGCAGCCAAATTTGAATTTCGAAAAAAACGAATAAAAAAGTGCATGCTATTAGAAACTATGTAAACAATTTTCTTTAAACTTTTATTACAGAATATGCCATATAAGAATTAATATTAATGAAACGAATTAATGACATTCATATAAATTAATAGAATTAAACAACCAATTCAAAAATTGATTTTCTGATACTTAGGTCCCTCTTTTTGGAGCGCATCACAATATCATTTTAAGCATGTACAGGATGTATCAAATTGATATAGTTTAACATATTATTTTCTTTTGAAAATAAATTAATCTGAGGTAACTTTCATTCTGAAACCCAACATATACAAAAATATTTGTTCCGTTTTGACATCATGCACATTTTGAAAAAGTAATTTCAGGGAAAGAAGAAATTTTTACCAAAAAGAAGAAATTATGAGTGTTGAATAGAAATTTTTTATATTTTCTAATAAAAGTTATTTAGAAGAAAATAAAATTTGTAATATAGAGGAAATGTTGCAAACAAAGAGCTTTAATAAATGTATTAATAAATGTAGTTAACAAATAACTATTGAAAGCTAAGGCAAAAGAATTTTCTATAAAAAATTAGCGATTTTACACAGACATGTACTTTTATTAAACTAATAAACGCACAGTATTTTCAAAAGCTGATTAAGCCAAAAGAAACAATAGAATGAGATATAAATTATATACAGATAGATAAATTAATTAAGAAAGAAACTACAAAAGGTGTGTGCAGTCTTCGATACAAACGTTATTGAAATTGAAAATTTTTGTTAACATCTAATCAAAACGTTCGAACGTTTTATTACAAAATTTTGAACATTAATTCATAGTCTTTTTGATTATTTTATTCAACAGTTTATCGTTTGATTAACCACTCATACGACTTGCACAAATTTTCAATGTCCGCCTAGAAAATCAAATATTCCAAACCAAAAGCAATTTTTATTCAGCAAATCCGTCCATACCGAAAATACAGAAAATAAAATTTCGGATAGAATATTTGAAATAATTATAATCCTATCTTTTGTTAAAAAAAAAATTTGTGAAAAAATTAGCCGAAGAACAATTTTGATGGTTGGAATGTGCAACAAAAAGGGAATAAAAAAAAGGAAGTGAAACAACCCTGGCACGTAGTGCAAAGCGTTCGAAGGTCCTTGTTACTAGACGAACTAAATAGAAATGATTGAACTTTGAAACAACTTTCTCTGTACATTGATTGGTGCTACTTGAAAGTGTTGATAATTATACATATTGAATCGACAACATCTATGGTATATCTAAAATGCGCGTGTAAACGAGACTGTAGCGTCAAGCTAATAGCGAGTTGTTTTGAAAGCAAAAACTAGCCAAGAAGCCCAAAGAAATTGCTTGCTAAGATTGTACTAATAGAAATTGTAGATATTGAATACGTACCACTCGATTGATCCGAGACGCGTGAGAAATAAAGGCGCAAGTCGGTCAAAATTAATAGCTCTCTTTCCCTTAATTTAAAAGATCTTAAAGTACCTATTTTATTTTTGACTCGAGACAAAAGTATACCTAGCAATAAACTCAGGGTCTTTTATTTAGTCGAGAGTAGTCTGTTTTCTCAAACTTTTGTTTATTTATCAAGTTTTAAGCAAGTATAGCTGTTTAACTAAAAGGTACATGTTCTCGCTTAAGCTGAGGTTGGATCTCCACGTGATA
This sequence comes from Ganaspis sp. Gsp50, assembly GCA_011057455.1. Taxonomy (NCBI): domain Eukaryota; kingdom Metazoa; phylum Arthropoda; class Insecta; order Hymenoptera; family Figitidae; genus Ganaspis; species Ganaspis sp. Gsp50. Next base: position 4,678 of record WNHD01004592.1, on the reverse strand, counting down.
AGTCATTTTTCAACACTTTGACCTTTTTTGAAGCACCTTTTTACATTTAATCTAGAACAACCACAATACGACTCTTCAGAAGACCAATAAAAGATTCCCAAGTATTTTGCAAGTCAAACTCTAGTGGAATATCGAAAAAGTTTGTTCATATTTAACTTATTCTGTTTGGAGATGCGCTTCTCAAACGGCCTTTGATGTTTAAAATAATAATCAAACATGTTGCAAAATATTGATATAAACTGCAGAAACGAAGCAGCAGAAAATATTGTGCAATGTAAAATACTAAAGTAGCAAGGTATCAAACAAAATATTCCATTGTCCAATAAACTTTCGAGTTGTTTCACAATTTTGCATTTTATTTACCTTCATTTGAATAATTTCAGTAATATTGCGCATGTATATAACAAGAAACAAATTTTGAAAGATTTTAAAGAAAATAAATTAATTTCACAAGATGTTGATCTTTTTCTAAAAATATTTAATTGTTAAAATCTTTTTAAAAAATTTAAACATTGTTTCAAATTCTAACTCACGGATGAACAAGTTAATTATGTTAAGAACAATGGATCATAAAGAAAACAAAATTATCGGACTGTGTCTATCTTAATGTGAATCTCTACAAATAAATTTTGAATAATTGTCTTGTGTAAATAAACGCTTAACGCGCTGAAATCCAACCTCATTGTAACTTAAAAGCCATTCGTTCAAGACAGTAGCTTGATGTACATACATCCGTGACAGTAATAATCGATTGTGAATATATTAACAGCAACAACGATCATGAGATGATAATGATCATGAAGATGATACTCAATATAACAGTAACAGTAAACGACGCAGGACAACTTGCGCGTACACTTTTTTATGGTATTCATAAAATGAGATCAATCAGGATTAAGATTTTTATTAAATTTTATTATAGTTTATTTTAAATGGACCTTAGCCATCACTGTAAGAAGAAATTTTATTTCATCAATACAAAAAATTTTCACTTTAGCAACCATTCTAAACAAAAAATTCTATAAACTTCATATTCAGTGAATGCGTATTTAAGAAAATAAAAACAATTAAATTAAAACAAAATAATATAGTGAATTACCTTTCCTTTTTATAACAACAGCTGAAACATTTTACTTCTAATTTTCTCTAGTTTCTTAAATTGTGATAATCGGATTTTGGTTTTATATTCTACACACCAAATAATACAGTTATTGAATAGCATACTGATTTTGTGATTAAGTCTTAGTAATTGAATTTTTGCTTAAAAGAATAAGTTATTCTGTAAATCAATAAACAGCAGATGGTGTTCTTAAAAATTACAATTAAAAATATAATAATCAGGGGGAATTGAAATGTAATAATTTAGATTTGAGTTTTGTCGATGATTAATTTAAAAAACATTTGTCAGGCTAAGGTCCAGGAAATAATTTTATTACAAGAAAGATTAGTAAGAAATGGCTCTTTGAAAAAAAATTGAGTAAACTGAATCGTGACAGAAGCGTAGTGTACAGTGATAAGTGCGGGTGTGTTTCTGTGACTAAAAAGCCAAACAGAAAAATCAACCTCGTCTAACACGGTGAGTTTTTTTTACTGACCGGTCGGCAGTTTGTGTCGAACCGAAGAACACTGGTAACTGCTACTGGATATTTCACGGAATCGATAATTTGCTACCGCGTACACTATACACGCGCAATCTAAAAACTCGTTTTCTTTTTCATTTATTAATCGCATAGAAAAAGTGAATCATTTAATTAGAATAAAAATTACATTTTTCGAATCAATTACGAGATTTCTGACAATTTAACAAAAGAATCTATTGTACATTGAAAAATTCTCCTATTCTTTTGCATTTCTCGAACAGCGGCGTCAATTTTCGTCGAAACAAAGGGTTCCAGCCTTTTTTCGAATACGGTTTTTATTTCGAAAGGAATAGTAAGGAATAAAGTCGAATCAAGAAAATAAAATTGAAAAAAGTCAAGCTAGCAATTGTTTGAAAATATTTCTGACGGAAGTTTGTAATAGAATTTTGAAATTTGGGTGGATTTTTATAAATTTTGAATAGTCGTTCGAGAGATACTGGCGATTATTATCTTCAAGAAATTTTAGTTTTGCAATTATGTATCGATGGAAGTTTTTAGACTGCGCTTGAAAAACGCGTTCGACTACGTAATAAGAGCAACACACTTTTATATAAACAATTCATTCTGCAAGAACGCAGGCAAATGTAACATCGATAAATTTTGCAATACACAGGTGATAACTACGTATCTACGATCGTAGGCCAATACGTTGTTAATGCGATATCAACCGATGGAGATTTTTAAATAAACCTAATTTTCTTTTTTGTCTTTATTTCTTTTTGATTAAACTAATTATTTTGGTAATCGCCATTTAGAAAAATCGCGTAGAAGGTCGCACATTCACTTGAGATTTATAAAACTCCTTGATTAAAAATAAATATTTTATTGTTTAACAGATTACTTTAGAATGTGAATCTTTCATTATTCAATGGGCATGCGACCTTCTACTTCGAGATGTCGTGTGACTTCTGCGCATTAGCACGTATGTCGATCATTGTCAGTGAAAATCGATGAGTAATGTCAATCCGTAATTGGTTTCTAATATTTTGTGTTATAGCGGCGACGCTCACTTACCATATCCCTCACCCTGCAGAAACAGTCGAAAGGCCTCGCTCACTTTTCCAGGCTGTTCTTCCAACACCATACCGCAATCCGAAATCTACAATTTTATTAATTATTAAATTATTTGCATACTGGCACATAATTCGTTGATTTAAATTTTGTAAAACTGATAATAGATTCGTAATCAGCAAACCCGAAAAACCCTAGATATCAAATCTTCTGAAAATCAGACAATATTTAGTAATTCATTAAAAAGATTCCATGGATTGTTTTTAGAAGAGTTTCTAGAAGAATTTCCAGAAGAATGAACATGAAAAGGTCTCATAAAATCACATGAATTGATGATTAAGGACAGACCTTGATCTGGCTGTATAGTGCTAGTTTAGATAGTCTGGGGAGCGGCAAAAGCGTTTTCAGTCATATGTCACTAGTTGATATTCGAAGCTTGAAACGAGATCGCGAAGAATGAATCTCTAAGGACGAGACAAAAGAGTTTACACGATTACAATGCTTCCGCTATGAGAAAGCAAATGAAGAAGACTTCTTCAGTGACGATTTTTGCTGATAAGGTGAAATCGCCTCCGAATGTGTTTTCCAGAAAAAAGGAAAAATAACCTACGAGAAAGCAAAAGGAAAGGTCCGACCGCGAGCATCTACGATGCTCATTCGAGTTTCCAAGGGATTGACGTAAACATCTGCAACTCCGTACTTGAAAAACTTCAAAAAAAATCTATTAAGAGTTGTGCCAAACCGAAGTTACTAAAGCTAGGCCTTCTCAAAAGAGAGGTCTCCTAAAGTTAGGAGCAGACTCAAACAATGAGGTCCTAGCCCCGAAGCTATTAGAAGTAGTAGGAAAGATGGCGACTGTCCACGTTGCGATGACCAGAAAGTTACTCTAGAAATCCGAGACTTGGATAGTCACACACTAGAAGAAGAGTTTGTCTAGGCTCTGGAGCGTGTCTTGGAAGAACTGAGGATTAAAAGGAGGATGGCTCTTCTCTCCGTAAATCAACGCAGTATCAAGTTGGCTGTGATCATCGTAACAAGACGTGAGCAATTCATGAGCGCCTTGGCTATGTCAAGTTTCGCTTTTTGAGTTGCTGTGCAAGGAAGAGAGTTGTGGTAATCAGGTACCCTCAACTCTTAATTTATGCGACAGAAATGTTGGGTGTCTCATAAATCGATCCAGTAAATAAAGCCGAATCAAACGTAAACAATCATTGTCGTGAGTACTAATTTCTTCTAGGCACCTCAATCACAGTCGAGAGACTGTAGTTCTTTTTGAACTGATGGTTGTCGCTTCCTCTGAAATGGGCGCGAATTTCATGATGACGTGATGGCGTTACCCTATCAGTGTCTGAAACGTCAGAGATAACCCTTAAGGGAGGGGAGAATTGGTGGGAATACCTGTTCGATTCTTGGGGGCGATGATTAAGTACGTAATTGATCGACGCACCTAGAATCGATAGGACGAATCCACGCCACGCTCTCTAAGTGCTGGCCGAGGACACTGATAGGTAAGCCTCGAAGATTGTAGAGAATGGTCATCAATCCTAAAGATAAAAAGAAATAGAGACGGAATTTATCGCCGATCGCTCAGGGAAATCATATTCGCGGTCAAATCGCGAATTGGATCATCCGCCCGAAAGGTGTTGCGACGATTATCACTTCACAACGATCCGATAACTATTGCAATCCTCAATCTTCGTCAGATCATTGGTGCGATCAATTATAAATGTTATTATTGTAATTGTATATATATCAATTCATTTGAATGTCTGTTGTGTATATTGTGTGAATGTGTGTATCTCTTTATTTTGTATATTTATAACGATCAATTTTCAAGGGTCATTTCATAATTGTAATTACTCAAAGATTATTCAGATCTGCTTTTAATTATTTATATTTTATCGATGAAATTAGCGGGAATGCAGTCCAAACCTATTTAAATTCCGGAAATTAACTTTAATAAATTTCAATCGAAAAGAATATCGTTTATTATCAACTGATATTTCAGTGTTAACGAGAATGACCTT
>WNHD01004591.1:0-11051 GCA_011057455.1 Ganaspis sp. Gsp50 | reverse complement strand
CAATAATTAAATTGAATTGTTAAACATTTTATATGAATATCAGGTTTTTTAAAAATCATCGCGCAACCAACTTTAAATGATTTTCGCTGGAATGACCCTTATGGAATTTTATACTGTATCAGTTCTTATATGCGAAAGTGAGATAATTATGTAAGTATTGAACTTTGTTTGAAATGAACTTTGAATGATTCATAAACTAATGAAGATTTCAATAAGAAAAACAAGTTCTGCAGCAACGAACTTCCTGACATATTTTGTTGACCAGCGAGCAAAGGCAAGAGGTAGAAGGGAAATGCTAACATGCATTTCAATGAACAATGAAAACTCGATCATATAAATAGACTGACGAGATATCAAGGAACAACCTTTTTTCTCTCAGTTTACTTTCTGCTATCAATACCTTTGGATCGGTTCTCATCAGTTCAGTTGTGATTCTATAATGACTACAGTTTCCATTTATAATCAACATCATTACTTCAATACCAGTTCAATTGTTATTGATTTTAACATCAGCAGTCACATATCAACAACAGTTGTATAATCACCACCAGTAGTGCGAATATCATCTAATCACGGTCTTATAAAATTTCGCAAACCAGTTACCATCACAAAGACTGTCTTTCTACATAAGTGACATTTCTCACGGGAGTCAGTAAACCCAATACTACTTATATGGATAACCACAATCTCATTAACACGTCGAAGTGGTTACTATCTTCCTTCAAATCCCCACCTGTCTAAATATCATCGTCTGGCCCAGAAGAGGTCCTGTCAACACACTAATTTCCCTTAGATAAAACCTCTGGATATCAACTCCAAGGATTTCGCAACTCTAAGCAATACTATTGAATCATTCGTCTGTTTTAAAGTAAGCTTCAAAATTAATAAGAACAATATTTGTAACCTGTCATGATCTCCTTTCCTTATAATTACAAATAGACTTTGTCAAACAACTTAGTATTCTCACTGATTTATTCTCATCCTAAATCAGATTCTTAATTGAACCTGATTTAAAACCTGAATCTAGGGATATTTGAATCGGCTTCGATCTTAGACGTCACAATAGCAAGATTAAAATTACATTTTATGATAATTTGCAATAAGGTATATTATAACGAATTAAAATAATGAGAGAAATAAATATATTGCAGTATAATAATTTATAATAATAAAAAATTCAATATATTGCCTTTTGAAAACAAATATAATTATACTTTAAAATAATCCGAACAACTAAAAAGACTTTAAAAAATAAATGCGAGAAAATGTAATAATTTATCAGTACAATTTCTGAAAAATACAATTATTTGAAATATCTCTAAGATGAATTAATTCTTTCATTGAACTGAAATATTATAAAATAGCACTTGTGAATAATTAAATTTAATAATTTTAAAATTTCCATTTTTTCTATACTGTAAAAAGTTTGGTTGATTTTCACCAAACTCATTTCATTTTTGGTGAATATGCAACATTTTTTATGGAAAATGCTTTTCACCAAAAAAATTGGTAAATATTCACCAATTTCAGGAAAAATTACCCAAAAAGTTGTTGATTTCAATAATCCCTAACGTTTTGGTCGATTCTTGAAAATACAATAGATGATTTATTTTATATAACTAAAGATATATTTCAAAAAATATAAAGGTAATTCTTTTCTAAAATTGACCTTAAATACATTTAGTATGAAGAAACAATTTTCACTTTCTTTGAATGAAAGACTTGCAGTTATGTACACTCTGCGTGCGTTTAGTGTTAGGTAGTAGAACAGGTTTATGATGATAATGCGTAAATCATATGTATTAATGTGTCTATATGTTATCTGTATGTATTATATAGTAATAGTTTATCATTGTCAATTACAATACATTGTTTAACTAACATTGGAACATAAAATATATTAAGATTATAGGCAAATTTTTAAAAAGTTTTGGTGAATTTTCATCATAAAATTTTGGTTAAAATCTACCAACTGTTGGTGTAAATTGCGTCTCCAAAAATTTTTTACAGTGCAGTTATAGGTATTCCATTACAATTCTCATCATTAAAGTTTTAAACATATTATATTACCGTAAAATAATATTTCACATACGTAATACTTTGTAAGAATGTATTTCGAAAAATTAAAAATTATAAACCTTGATTTTTGGGAATCTGCATGTAACTCTTTTAATTTTGAATAATCTGTCTTGAAAATAAAAAAATTTTTAAAATCACTCACTTATCGGGCCACAGGGGGAATAAATATTGCTTTTAACGTTGAAAAGGAAAAATAGAAATTGCCAATAGTGCAGTGGACTTTGGAGTATGTAAGTTGGGAAAATAATTCTCGAGAGATCGAAGTAGTAGTTTTAGAAGAAGAAAGTAAAAAAAGGAGCACCCGGCACTCTGGTAAGTGGTAGCTAAGTTCTCTAAGACGAACTTGAGGTGGCAGTCGGTAAGTGGTGCTACGGAGGCGGAAGTCAAGTACTGGCTAAACAACGGCCACAGGTGACGCTGACTCGACTCGAGTGCATTTTCCACCCTTAGTTGCTAACAGCCACGTTTCTCGGGCTACGTGGATTTTAAGTGGCGCTTCTCAAGACGAGGTAAAAAGTCTTCCAAGCCCGCATAACGTGCATCGATCTGCCATTATTAATTATTAGCTAAATTCAAGTACTCTACAAAGTGTCACTTCGTTATTGGCCAAAAGATTCAAAAGCTTTGTAAATACTTCTAAATGAAGTTGATGATTGTTCAAAACAGTTAATACCATTGTCAAAGAACTGAGCAGATTTATGTTTTAGCTCAACTCATATTTTTTAATTACAAATTACAAAGCTTTATAATAATGTGAATAGAAATTAATATGAACATATTTGTTTTGCAACATTGACCTCTAAAGTTGAATTTAACACATAAAGTATCATACTTCGTAACTTTACAAATTCTTTTCTAGTTTACACACACTCTTTTACTTTACGCACCGTCTTTTGACTTTACAGATATTTTATTATTTTTGTCACAGATATTTATTGTACAATACTTATTTTTTTTTAACGTTAGCACAATAGACTAGCTAGCATGCGAGATTTTAGGATAAGCTTGCTAAAAGCTTGCGCAAAAAGCATACAGGCAGCTCGACTGAAATATTCTCGCAAGCTCATAAAAAAGCTTGTTGCAAGCTTCCACAAACAATTTTTGTAAGCTTAACCAAAAAGCTTATAACAAAGCTTGCACAAGAAGATTGTCGTAAGCTTGCATGAAATATCATCGCAAGCTTTTTAAAAATGCTTTTTGCAAGCTTACACGAGCGATAGTTACAAGCTTGCACAAAAGCTCGCATAAAAAGTTTATCGTAAGCTCGAGTGAAATATTATCGCAAGCTTTTCCAGAAAGGTTGTCGCAAGCTTTCTGCGCAAAGTTGGCAAGTTTGCAGTGCAAGATTCCTGCAAGCTCGCAGTGTACATTCTCTTTAAGCTTGCATGAAAAGCTTTTTGCAACCTTTCTTTGTAAGTTTATCACAAATTTGCTGCAAGCTTTCACTGCAATGTTTTTTAAATGAAAAACATTTTTTAATAAATTTATTACTTCTTTTAAGCAATTTTTACAACACACAGAACGCAATTCCTGGGAGATGACAAAAGAATTCACGATGCAGCCCAAAATATTTGTAGAAAACTACTACGAAGTTAGTAATGTTTTTCTTTTAAATTAAGCAGCCCAAATCAACTTTTTATGTTGTATTTTACGTGTAAGTCTTACATAGATTTTACATAAAGAGACTTGAAAAAATCGTACAAATTTAATGAACAAGGTTCAAAAACAGCGCAGGATGCTTTATAATTGCATGAATAAAAAATTTTAAAATCTGTCAAGTGACTAATGAAATATTGTTAACTAAAAGATTTTCTAGGACGTTTTAAAAGTAGAATTGTTCATTTATAAAGCTGTCCAACAATAAACTTGACTAACATTCAATTATAAACGTGGGAGAGCTCTGTAATTATTTAAACTGCGCGGCAATAAGAATCAAATTGAATTAAATTATTCAAAAAGTCACGTACATCTAGTGAAAGAGTTGGTTTTGTCAGATTTGTAGCATTTATGTTGGATTCGTGCACTAAAAATAATTCTCGAATGCAATAACTTCTCCTGTCAGATACAGGGATAGTGTTGCTGAATTAAACTTTTAGCTCGAATAAAACATATTCTACCTTGTAAATATTTCGCTAGAGACACATTTATAGAACTGACATTTGTGTTTTTGAAGTGATTTTTAGAATTCTGAATTTCACATTAGAAATTTTATGTATAGAAAATTGGACACGTAATATAGAATTGTCTTTTTTCATTCTTAAATAATATACGCACACACAGAAAAAGAAGATAAGTACATCTCTAAGTAGACCCACATAACTTACAATATTTGGTCTCGCTGAAAATTAATAGCCGCAACTGTAATATTCTTTAGTATTGTTCACTTTTCATATTGCTTTCCGGATGCAAAGAATTTAAAAATTTGGAAAATTATCAGTGAAATTAAAAAAAATGATCAATTAATCCATTGTAAAAGTAAAATTTACTTTCATTTTTTGAAAAGCTAGTGACTTTCGAGAAAGAATTCAAGCCCTGTGAAACAGATTTTCAAAACAATTGCACGTAGAAGTTTATATCGCAGTTGAGTAAAAAGTCCTGAAATGTGTTTTATGCAGCTTGATTCAAAGGATGTAAAAGGATGTGCAGAAAGAGATTCCTAATATAAATGAAAACGTATTTAAACGATTGAACGTTTTATTCAACTTACTTTAATTTCTTTCTAAAAGAAAAGTTTGTTCAAATTATTTCAAGCCTTATTGCTTGCTCTGAAACTTATAAAATTCGAATTTTATTTCATTTGTTACTTTCGCAAGAAGAACAAGTTTTTAAAACTGTCCAGTATTAAAAGCGCATGAAGCATAAACGCACTTTTATCTTGTTTAACGTGCAAGAAGATAATAACGAAAATCACTCGAGAAGGAAAGCCATTTTTCATTATACACTTCCATACAGATAGTTTCTGTAGTGCAAACAAGCGAGCAATTTTCTACAACCACACATAAGACAATTTCATCCAGGCTTCAATTTTACTTGACTCGCTATACATTTACAATGCCTGAAGTTTGCAGAGAGCAGTTTGCAGCAAGTGGGCAAGGCAATCGATCAACTGAAAAGTCAGTTTCTCTAGCATGCACGTTATTTCCGATTTATCATATAGCGACCATCACGGTGGTTAACCTTCTTGAACTCAACGTAGCGCGAGGCGATGAAGAGTAATCACAGTCATCTTGGGGTGAATGGAGCGGATTATCAGATTTTATGCGAAAGAGGATGTCAAGGACGCAAGATTGTGGTGCATTACCACACGTGACGATTAACGCAATTATCATGATTCACCTGTAATAGGGAAGTCCGAGCGTCTCGTCATGGTTACCTGATCCCTAGTACGATAAACGGTCGCAGGTATCGGTCAAATGTTTAAACACCTGCTGATGGACACGTGTTCTAGGACATCCGTTGGCAGTTGGACGATACGCTCGTGAACCTGAAAACCGTTGAATGTATTCCGTTACATGATTGTTTATCTCCAAACAATTACTATTTAAATCCCTTCATTATCCTGCTTCCATTGGACATTAAATATACATTCCATTTTATTGCTCCTCGAGTTTTATTGTTATTTTCATTGTAATAATTATTTTCATGTTCTCCTTGTCTCACAGCGTCTTTACCACAATAATGGATAGCAATTATAGAGCAACTATATAGTTACAATGTAGAACCTTGATAACTCATATTTCAAGAGAATCGCTAAAAACTTTAAGTTATTGAGTGAGGATTTCGAGATATAAAGCATTTAGTGACCACAACTTCGACTCGCATAGACATAATTTTAAAGTTAGAGGAAATGTTCAGTTGTTTGGCAAAATGAAATTCAATACTTATCCATAGTTATAGATAAATGCCAAATTCTAAAATTCTTACGCTGAAAAAAATGTATTCTAATTTTGAGGATGTATTCTTGGCGCGTATTTAAGAATATTTTCAATGAACTTCATTCTTAAATTTAGGATAAGATATACTTAAAATAAGAATATATCCTTATTTTAAGAATATATTCTCAATGCCTAAGGAAATATTCTTAGCTTAAGAATATATTCTTGTTTTAAGTATATTTTATTCTAAATTTAAGAACAAATTCCATTGGAAATATTCTTAAATACGCGCCAAGAATATATCCTTAAAATTAGAATACATTTTTTTCATACATCATAAAAACATGGTACTTTCTTGCCACAACGTTCAGATTATGTTTAACTATATAATTTTAATTAATTCTAGAAGGTCTAATCCATTTTATACTACTGATCCTTCCCGGTCGATAGTTCTTTGATTCCGCCCAATTGTAAACATTAATCAGTGCCACACTTTTTTTTTATTGGTGCTTTTATCTTAAATATGATGACTTATAGCCATTACAGAGTGATTTACATAATTTGTTTACATTGAATTTTAATATTTAAACAAAAAGTTCACAGGTTTTAAAGAATGTATATAAGAGCTTACAAGCTAAGAAGTTTGGTTTCGCTATTAGTATATACTTATATCAAGAGGCTGTAATTTAATTTTCAATAGATTTTTTATAAGTTCCAATCTTTCTCCATCATAAGGTGGACACTGTCAAACTACATGATTCAGATCCTGCAATTCGTTACCACATGTACAGGAAGGGTAATTAATGATGTTAACTCTGGCTAGTGATGCAGAAAGATTGTAATGATTATCTCTGCATCTGTTGAATGTAACAATAAGATATTGACTTAGTGAATTTTTAGCATACCAAGAAGCCTTGTTATTTATATAATATTTTTCAAAATATATTTTTCCGGTGAGTAATGCCTGTTCTGCAAGGAGTCTATTTGAGTTCAGTTTTGTTTCTTTTTTATGTAATTTTTTACAAGTAGTCTGGAAAAAGTCTGGAAAAAGTCTTATTGCAAGTAGTCTGGAAAAGGTATTGGTACCAATTCTTATAATTCTAAGTCCGTAGCTATTTTGGCTAAACTATCTGCATTCTTATTCCCACTAATTCCTATACAAGATGGAACCCAAAAGAATTTAATTAATTGATCAGTGTTATTTTGAGAAATTTCATAGGATTTTTTTTTAATTTTAGGAATGTACAGATTTGTTTTTGCATTTAGTTTTGATGAATTGAGCCTTTGTAAAACACTTAATGAATCTGTAAATATAAAAAAATCGGATTTAGTGTTATCACTGATAATTTAAAATGCGTCCAAAACGGCAATGCTTTCAGCAGTATAAATAGAAGCGTTAATATCAATTGACCTTGTTATGTTAATATTAAGATCTGGGCAAGTACATGCTATGCAAACAGACCTAGAACCAGGGATCTAGCTACCATCTGTACATACAGCGCATAATTCATTTTTTAAAAGAAGATCAGTCAGTAATCCATTGGGATGTTGGATATTCCGTAGACTTTTTTGTTGCATACCGAATAAAAACAGAAGAAATTCCTTGTATATTAGAAACACTACATTTTTCTGGAACAAATTGAATTTTTTAAAAATGTGCATCAATAAGAATTTTTTTTAAAAGGAAATTCAACCTTCACGTCTTTGCAAAGTTGTCTGTGTTCCTGAATTTTTTTTAAATTTTCCATTCTTTGTTAAATTCCAATTAAAAAGGAAAGAAAGTTTATACATATTAGAAACACTACACTTTTCAGGAACAATTTTAATTTTTTAAACATGTCATTGAATATAAATTTTTTTGAAAAAGAAAATCACTCCTCACGTCTTTGCAAAGTTGAATGTGTTCCTATAAATATTTTTGGAATATCAATATTCGTTGGATTCCGTATAAAAATATAAGAAATTTTATCTATAATACAAACACTACAGTTTTCTGGAACCATTTAAATGTTTCAAAAATGTCCATCAAAAGGAATTTTTTAAAAAGGAAATTTAAACCTCACGTCTTTGCAAAGTTCAGTGTGTTCCTGAAATTGTTTTTGAATTTCCCTTTTTTATTTGGATTTCGTATAAAACGAAAAGAAACATTAAGTATATCAGAATCACTACACATTTCTGGAACAATTTTAATTTTTCAAAAATGTGAATCAATAGGAATTTTGTTATTAAAAAAAAAATACCCTTCACGCTGCGCTGTTGCAAAGTTCACTATGTTCCTGAAGTTTTTTTTGAATTTTCCTTTTTTTTGTAGGATGCAGTATAAAAAGAGAAATAATTTTTTGTATTATAGAATCCCTACACTTCTCTGGAACAATTTAAATTGTTCAAAAATGTGCAAAAATAAGAATTTTTTCAAAAAGAAAAGAATCTTTCACATTTTTGTAAAGTTCACTGTTCCTGAAATTTTTTTGGGTTTTCCTTGTTTTTTTGGATAGCTGATAAAAAGAGAAGAAATTTTATGCTTATTAGAAACATTACACTTTTCTGGAATAATTTGAATATTTCAAAAATTTGCCTGAATGAAAATGTTTTTAAAATGAAAATCTTTTTGTGGATTCCTTATAAGAAGCGAAGTAATATTTTGTTTTAAAGAAACAATACACATTTCTGGAAGAATTTGATTTTTTTAAAAATGTGCATCTATAAGAATCTTTTCATTAAGAAAAAATATCCTTCACGTTCTTGCAAAGTTGACTATGTTCCTGAAATTTTTTATGGATTATTCTTTTATCGTTGGATACCGTATAAAAAGAGAAGAAATTTTATGTGTATTAGAAACACTACACTTTTCCAGGAACATTTTGAATTTTTCAAAAATATGCATCAATAAAAATTTTCTTTAAATGAAAATCACTGTTCACATCTTTGCAAAGATGACTGTGTTCCTGAAATTTTTTTTGGATTTTCCTTCTTTTTTTGGATTTCGTTTAAAAAGAGAATGAATTTTTTTATATTAGAAACACTACACTTTTCTGGAACAATTTAAATTTTTCAAAAAGTTGCATCCATAAGAATTCTTTACAAAGCAAAATCACCTTTCACATATTTCCAAAGTTGACTGTGTTCCTGAAATTGTTTTTGGATTTTCCTTTTTTCGTTGGTTTCTATATAGAAAGAGGAGGAATTTTTTGTTTATTAGAAACACTACACTTTTTTGGAACTTGTGATATATGGCATTTTTCAAAAATTTAAACTTTAAACAAAAGGCACATTTATCGGTTTTCCCAGCCACTTGGGACGTAAAATAGAATTTACTTCAAATTTAAAAAAAATTATATCATTTATTAACTCACTCTTATCTGAAGAAGATCAACGGACTGATCAAAATGTGTTGAGCACCAGACTGCGAGAGTCGCTTAACTACTTAAAAATAAAAATTTCCGACTTAACAATGCCAATCCTAAAAAATATCGCTTGGACTTAAAATTCGAGGTTTCTTTCAAAGAATACATATAAGTAATTTCTATCTTAAAAGAATTAAAGAATTCGCTTAACAATCGCGACAATACTAAATAGCATAAAGTTCGCAAAGTTTTACTATAATTTAGGCATTAAAAGAATAATTAAATCATCAACCATTCACGACTCAAATCAAACATGCTAGTTTTAACGCAAATAAACTGCTTACATTGTTAAATTGAACGAAAATTATACTTTAAAATTTAAAAAAAAATCATTATTCTGCGACAATATTAACTATTTCATTTTACTAAAATAGAAAAAACAGTTAGGAAGTTATCATGTTAGTAAACTCAAAAATTATAGGTTATGATAAACCCTAAGCGCAACTTCGACGGTTTCAAGAGACAATTTTCGAATATTTAACATTTTTAAATTAGAGAAAATTTTAAGCATAATAATTTAAATAAATTTAAGTTCACAAAAATTGTTTTAATGAAATGAGAAAAGTACTACAATCATTTTAATTTTAAAATGAATCCAGACTCACTAGTTTTTAAGTCAAATATTTTCTGAATCTTTGTTCGTCATATAAATTCTATTTTTGAAAAGTTCAATACTTTTAAATTAAGATTAATTTTAATTTAAACAAATACTATTTGGTCGTTGAGGAAATCGCGACCCTATTCTGCCTGTACAATGCTCGTCGAAGGCCAGAATATAAGTGTCGAAAACTATCTTCTTCAACAATTTCGTCACCAGAATTCTCCCTCTTTTTGTCTCTCTATGTGATGAAAACGCAATTACTATTGGTCCTCCATAGTTTCAATTAGACTCCCCGATTGGATGGGACTCCAGGTAGTCGAACGAGGCGCCACCTCTGCCGGGAAGTTTGAATGGAGTTCCAACCGAATACGGACGCTCCTACCAGACTCGATGACTCAGTGACTATTTTTGGCTGCACAAAGCAAATTCCAAAATATAAGAGTTTTGAAGATAAATAAAACTCACACTTAACTAGTCGAGGTGTTGTTCTTTATCTTCGAAAGAAATTAAAAATGACAAAACTGACTAAAAGAATGCCGGTAAGGCAGTAAACTGACTAACTCAACTGAGAAGTCTCGAACCCAAGGAGTAAGGGCCAACGCAGAATAGAAACGTAAACGGAAGCACTCCTTTTCTAACTTATAGGTCTGTCCTTGTTGGAAAAGGACAGACCTATAAGTTTGAAAAGGAGTGCTTCCGTTTACGTTTCTATTCTGCGTTGGCCCTAACAAAGTTTTTATTATTCCCTCGTGAAAATGAAGTTAATAATAAATAACGAATTGTATTATTCTCCCATGAAAGTGAGAGCAAAAATTTTTAAGCCATAATAATTAATAGAAAACTCAGCCAGAATAGATGTCATAAGAAAGTAACAGTGTAAAGTCCACGGCAAGTATTCTTCCTTCTGTTGTAGCTCATCTTCAACACAAATTTCATTCCAAATGTCGACTAGTAATTTTCTCTTCAGAAATAGTACTAGACGGAGAACCTCGGACCCAGTGAGAAATCGCCAAGGCTCATAAATGGCGCAACTTTGGACCAATATTGGCCGCCAAGTTGGCAGACACTTGGCGACCAATACTGGACCAATCT